>JAKCWG010000434.1:0-119595 GCA_021464415.1 Lonicera japonica
ATTTTTATTTTTTAACCATTACTTATGTTGAACTTGGTTTGTGTATTTTAAAAAAAAGTGTGATAGTCAAAAATTGAATCTATTTAGGACGATGGTAGTATTTTTTTTTCTAGTTTTCATTAAGAAGATTGACTGAGAAATAATGGATCGTAATTTGGGGAGAGAGGGGTAAATGGTGACATACCTTTTTGTCGAAGAGATGACCCTTTGAAGCCAAACCATCCAACTTTGGCAGGTTATAAAGACACGCTTGTTCCAATTTGGAAACTCCACTTCTTCAAATGACTTACAAAAGTGGGTAAGCTTTGGTAGAATTTTTAAGCCACAAGTATTTTAAGTGAGGGAAATGAATCTTTGCAACTGTAGTGGCTGCTGCCTCGTCTTCTCCTCTCTCCTCCAGAAAATAGCATCCATCATTTTACAACTCTCATTGGTGAGGCGTTCAAGCATAATGAACCATAGCAATAGACGATGATAATATTTTTACTAGTCCGTGACAGTTTTGTACTATCAACTCTCGCATATTGTGTGTAGCCATATTTCTCCCAGGTTCTCCATCCATTGAAGATTGAGTCTTGCCATCTTATTTAGTTTAACCTGCATGTAGATTCGCAGTTGTTATTTTTTTAACATAAAACTCTCCATTTAAATGTGAAAATATAAAAATGGAAGAAGATTTAAAATAGATTTTAAAAACACAACCTATTTCCATATCAAATATTCTAGTTGTTTATATATATTAATTAAAAGAATGAGAGAATCTCCAGCATTATGATATTTATTGATTTGTATAAAAAGGGTTTAGGTCTCTGATTGTCACATTAGCTTTATTTTCTCCTATCTTTTTTAAAACATTAAAATGTAATGATTTTGAATATAAAAATATAGAATTTAAAAAAAAATGTATATTTTAAATCTACTAATTAAGAACTATAAATTGATCAAGATTAATTGTAAATATAATATTATGCATAAAAAATTCAAAAAAATAAATAATTTTTTGAATGTTTTTGTATAAAACAAAATGTAAACATGTATTGGTAACTTATTGGTTATTTGAAATTTTACAAGTTACAAAAGTACCATTGAAACATATATTTTTAGACTTCAAGTCTGTGTAAAATACTAATTAAACATGATTAATTCATCTTGTATATTGTTTAAGCAAACTTTTCAACCTTATAGGTCTCTAACTGTCTTTTAAAAGTGAGGTTTGTGTAAATATACCCCCACTTTACATTGTCATTAGCTTTCTTTTCTCCTATCTTTTTTTTAAACTTTAAAATATAATGATTTTTAATACAAAATTTTATATTTTAAATCTATTCGTTAAGAAATATAAATTGATCAAGATTAATTTTAATTATAAGATTATGCATATAAAAAATTCAAAAAACATAAGTTAATTTTTTTTTGTATAAACTAACATCTAATATGTGTTGGTATCTTATTGGTTATTTTAAATTTTACAAGTTTACAAAAGTACCATTGAAACATATATTTTTAAACTTCAAGTTCTGTGTAAAATACTAATTAAACATGATTAATTCACCTTGTATATTGTTTATGTATAGTATTAGGATCGAGACACTCAGTACATATGTATCCTAAAACAGAATTAAAAAAATGTTATAACACCTTTTAATGTTGAAACTCTCATCCACCTGTTTTCTCTTCTCTTTTTTTCCAAATATGCCTAATTTAAAATAGATAAATTTTGCACCTATTTTATAAAATAAATGGAAAGAAAAGAAAAGGGCTATATTTATATTTTATTGGCCTAATGATCATTATCTGTTACTAAACTTTTTTTAATTTCGCCCAATGTGCTAGTGAACCAATACGGCATGTAAACTGTTTAGTGATAAATATTAAGTGTGAGATTTTAGCAAAAAAAATCAAATAAATGAATAAGGGGGAAAAGAAACATCCAATATTAAGTTTTGTAGAGCAACAAACCTTTCCATTGAAGAAACGATTTTCGGAAGATGCGGGTTGGCATTCTGCAACCAAATCTTCAGTCTTAGAGTAAATGCTAGTGATCTTTGGTAGACCCAGAAGTTCCATATCTTCTAGTTGAGGAAGCTCAATTTCATCTACAGCTTTGCAGAAACCAACGAGGCTCGGTAGATCTACAAGACGCAAACGTTCTATGCGAGGGAACACAAATGTTCTTGCTGCTTCCATATCTTCACCTCCTATCTCCTTCGTAAAAAGTTCTTCCATTGCATGACACCTTTCGACTTTAAGCCTTTTAAGGTTAATCAAACCACTGGCAATAGACAGTGAACAGATACTTTTCAATTTGCTCATATCACTTAGACATAATGACTCCAAGTTCTGGAATACTTTAGTTGTCTGTCGACCCACTGTATTAACGAAAGAAACCATCTCATCACAAGATTGGAGTTCTAAATCCCTCACTTTCAATAATTCCTCTCTCTCTAACTCCTTTTGAAGATTCTTCAAATCTTTCACCTTCAGATACAAAACTTCTGTCTTCCTACACAACACATGGAATAAACCCTCCAATACCTCGCTCTTATCAACCGTACAACACAAAGTGTTTTGGAACACATGCTTAACATCTTTTTCATGGTGCCACCAACACAAACATAGAACTTTTCGACCTTTTCCAAGAAGATTAAATCTACTGGTAAAACCTCGTACGGTATGTCAATTTCTATAACAAGAAGTTTAGACAACACCTTTAGTTCAGCAAAACTTGCATTCATTTCACTACCACCATCATCATGTATACCAGGATTTGCATGAATTTGTTCTGCCCAACGAATGGAATTGCCTCTTAGGTACAACTCCTCTAGATGGATTCTTGAAACTTGACAACAAGCAAGGAGGTATTCTATGGAGTTTACTAGACCCTGTCAGATCCAATAATCTAAGCCGACTTAATTTTCCTATTTCTATCGGCAAATCTTGCATTTCAGAATGAGCAAAGCTTAATGTTTCCAATGCTTCTAGTTTTCCGATCATCGATACATCCCCCTCTAGTCTGCAGTGATTTAGAGAGAGAGTTCGAAGGTTTGTCAAGAATTGGAGTGACCCTGGAAGTGATGGAATAGACACGCACCTCAATACAAAAACTTGAAGTCCCCTCATACCCTCAAAAAAGCTTTCTGGGAATTTCAGCGACTGATAATCTAAACCGACCAGCTGCATAAGTGTGAGATTTGGGCATTTTAGCCCATCAGGAAGCTCATCCATTTTATCGCATTGTAACGAAATTGAAGTGTATTGGTCATTTGTATCTTGAATTAGCCACTCCTTTATTCCATTATCTAATCTAACCAGAAATTGGCCTTTAAATGCGATTGATAGAGCAAAATCCCGCACAAGGTCATGCATTTTAACGCAGTCTATGACGGCACTATCTAACAATAAATTCGAATTCCTTAACATTTCAACATGTGCATGTGCATTTTGTCTTGCCTCATGCAACTTGTTAATGTATCTAAACATCTTAATGCCCACCCCAAATCTAACCAACTCTTCAATTGGAATATCAAAATCTTCTGGGAATAAGCAACAAAGCAGAAAGCAATCTTTAATTTCCTCAGTTCGTAAGAAATCATAACTGACCTGCAAAGTTGCATATACAACTGCATACTCTCCTTCAAGGGCAGAGGCTCTTAGTTGTCTAAGCACCATAATCCAGGCCTCTTTGCTTTTATTTGCAAGCACTTTCGCAATAGTTGTAATCGCAAGGGGCAGACCCCCACATTCTTTCACGATGTCTTCTGCTATCGAAAACAAATCGGTGGCACTAGGGGGGATTCTTGCTATCCCTTGAAAAAGGTTACATGCTTCTTCCTTAGCCAACACATTGATAGGGAAAGTCTTATCAGTTCTCATTTGATCGCAAACATCTTTCTCCCGTGAAGTCAATAAGATTTTGCAAATGTTGTGATCATTTGCAGATATGATTCCTACTTCCTCCAAATCCAGACTCGTCCAAACATCGTCTAATATTATGAGAATCTTTTTAGGTGTACCGTTTGGCCCTTTCTGAGTCAGTCTATTGTGTAGGCGACCAGCTCTTGCAAACAAATTTTGCTCTTCAAGCCTTAGACCCAATAATTCTGCAATATCACCCTGAACCTTTTTCACGTCTGGTTTTTGGCTGACAACTACCATGACAAACTCATCAAAAATGCCGTCCTTTTTTACCCTCTCAATAACTTCTTTGGCAATGGTGGTCTTTCCAACTCCACCCATACCCCATATTCCGATTGTGCGAACCTTATCGTCTTTAATAGCTTTCATAAGATCTCTCATAATCAATGATCTTGACTGGAAGCCCGCAAAACCATCCTTAGATGTCGATGGTCGACATCCTGTATAGATGATTGGTGAAGCATCAGATGCCTCTTGTGTTCCATCTCCTTGAACCTCACCATCAACTGGAGTCTCCACCACTATTTGAGGAGTATGTACTATCCCTATTGGCGTTGGAGGGTGGGCCACCCTCTCAAACTTCCCTTCATCTAAGAGTTCGGCAAGATTTTGAGTTTTCTTCGAGGCTTTCCTGCTCAGCAAATAACGTGACTTTATATTCAGACACCATCCATTCAAACACCCCTTCCCAACTTTTTCTTTGTCTTCGAGGATTTTTTGTGCTGCTTCCTCGTTCAAGTCCACACTTGTCAGCCATGTTGTAACATCAGCATTAACAGTTTCACAATTTCTAATGGCCGCGTCAACCTCTCCTTGCACCCCGTGTCTCTTGTCTTTTAGCTTCAAAATAGGTAGCCAAATTGTCTCCCGATGGGAGCCACCAAATATTCCACAATTTTTCCCACGACAGAAACTGCAATGTCCCCAGCCATTCTTCCTTTTGTAAAATCTTTGTTCGCTACTTTAGGCCTGAATGTAAACACAATAACAATGAGTTAAAGAAACGAAGGAAAAAAATGAAAGAAAAGAACAGCATTTATGGTATTAAAAAGTTACATATAAGAAAAGCATGTCAAATTGGTAGGAAGGTTCGGAGTGTTGGAATTCTGGTGCGTGCCGGTTTGGATCCTGTAGGTTATACATATACGCCTACTCGGATTAGTAATGGGTTTATGATGTACCAAGAAATTGGTCTAATTTGTCATGCTAATTTATACTTTAGAGAGCATATATTATTACTAATATTTGAATTTTTAGTGATTTTCAGCTGTTAGAAAAGAACTAGAGAAAATTAAGAAAAATAGATAAATTAAAATAAGTGAAGACACTTAAAATAGTTCAATATTTTACTCGGAACTCCAAATTATGAGATTCTTGAGCCCTTTTTGAAGAGAATTTCGAGAGCTGCAACTTTACATTTCAGCATTTTTTCAATTTCAGCCATCTCGATATCCGAAATTACGATGCAAAATACAACAATTAAAAAAATGGCAAAAATTTATTAGATTCAATTATGGCCCCAGTCATGTATTTTGCTATTGATATTAAACAAGCCCAGCCATGTAAAAGACCCAAGTCCAAAGTGATTTAGCTAGCACCATAGCCTGTCAATTATCCTACGCCCATTAGGATTTTATGCAGCAATTATTATTCTTTTTGTTTTCTTTTGCTTTTATGTTGTTCGGAGATTTTGAAGATTTAAAGACTTAATTTATTTATTTAACACCAAATAAGTTTACTTTAATTTTATTATTTTATGTTTATTTAATTTTATTCATGCTAGCCTAAATTTGTACTAAGGTTAAAGCATCTCCAACAATGCTCTCTAGTTTAAAGAGTATTTTATTTAAACTAGAGAGTATCTTTTAGAATAAAGAACTTTATTTACAAAGTTATTCCAACAATGCTCTCTATTGTTTTATTTTATTACTGTTTATTTGACATTATTCGGTATTTTTAATATTTCTTCCATTTATCATGCCAACTATAAATATAACCAAATTTAATGCAAGTATATTATATATTAATTAAAATTAAACAATAAACTAAAATAAATCAAAACCACGATACTAAAAATTATAGTACTATCCCTTCCATAAAATAATCAATTTTTTATTTTCTATAAATTATTTACTAATTTATTTATTTATTATTGGAGACTCCATATTTTAAAAAAATAGAAGGCTTGAATTTTTTTATTCCTACACGAGATTTTTGTGTATTAAAAAAATAAAAAATGAAAAACTACAAGAAAGAAAGAGAGTAGAACCATAAAAATATAATTATTGATATATATATATATTATTTTAATAAAAGAGTAATAAGTGGAGAGCCAATTTGACACTCCAAATCTAGATAGCCTAACACTCTCTACTCTATTTTAAAATTTTACATAATCCAAGTAAAGAGTCTCTTGGAAATGCTCGATGTGTATATTTAATTGATTCAATTGTACGTGTTTATGCCAATTGACTCTACTAATTTATAATACTTTAATGTTAAATACAATTCTTCCTATTATATGCCTATTTTAATTGATAAAAATAAAGTTGAACTCACATTACTTTTTTGTTAATTTCACCTTATGATTTGTTAAAGCGGATATAGGGTGTGTTTTGACAAATATAGTAAGTGTTTTGAACTTATAAATAAGTTTGACTATGGAAGAATTATAATTGGATTTTATAAATTAATTAAACTTGAATTATTTTATATTTCTCAAATAATAAAATAGAGATACCAAATTATTGCAAGACAAGAGTAGAGTTTACGAGCATGAATACTTAAGAATATGATGTTAAATATATGACTCCGAAACCCTAGTCAATGAATTCACTAATTTTGCTATTAGCCTTAATATTATTTAATTTAGTTCAATTATTCTAGTTTACTTGCTTTGCTTTGCTTTATTTAATTTTTTTTATTTAATTTATTTAATTTCCGTAAACTTTTTTAGCTAGATTAGGAGTTAAGTGAAAGATTAACAAGATAATTATAAAATATATTATTTGAGTTTATGAGGAATCGACATTTCTTACGCGCAATACAATCAACTTATTCGTGCGCTTGCAAGTATTAAAATTTTATCACAACAGTTTACGCATTAATTAATTATATTTTAGGCTATATATGGGTATGGGTCATATTAAGATTAATGGGATTCTATTTGAGCTAATATATAAGTACACCTAGGGTTATTATCCCCTAGTCTAATTATTATACGTTATATTCCTTTTTCCATCTTAGAGAGATAACCACGTTTCCTACAAACCTAATCAAGTTTCCGCGCTTTATGATATCATGGATTAATGTATGCTTCTTGAAGATTAATCTCTTAAGAAACAGACATGATTAGGATTATTAAAACTTATATGATTTGAGAGGGGACTTTTTTACCTACTATTAGAGATATGGGAAATGAGATAAAAAGTTTTGAGTGACAATGTTTTCCGTAAAAAAAAAAACAACGAATAATATTTTTTTAAAAAATAAGGGTCTCATCATTATCATTCTAAAATAAGGGCTTCAATAAGGGTTTCTTTATCAATTGTGTTTTAAAATAAGGGATTTGACCGAGTGCAAACTTAACTTTGTACAAAATTGTGTTTTGTTCAAACTTAACTTTTATAAATTTGTTTTGCACGATGTGTTTGTATTTTTCTAACAAATATATTCTCATGTTTCATTCATAAAACTTTAAAATAACGTCAAATAAACGCAAATGCATAATAATTCTTTTGAAAATAAGGAGTGCAAACATAATTTTGCATAACTCCGAAAAAATTATTATGTATATTTTATTAATAAATAAGTTTTGAATATGTAATTTGTTAAAATTATTCTCAAGTATTGTCAATTAAACACTTATAATAATATGCCAAAAAAACATGTAGTACAAACTTAATTTTGCATGATTCCATAAAAAAAATGCAATTTTAAAATCTACAACAAAATTAACTTTGCACTCTTTTTAGAATTTGGTCAAATATAGGCTCTTAAATTACAATTCCCTAGTTTTTTTGCAGAAAACTTTTTCAAACAAATCTTATTTTTCAATATCCCGATAAGGATATTCTTGTATATATATATATTAAATTTATTAAAGAATAAAGATTGATGCTAAACAAAAAAAAATAAAGAAGCCAAATTAAAATTTTGGAGAAACTTTGGCCCTCTCAAATCCCATTCTTTAAAAATTCTCATTAGATATAATTTGGCCTTATATGAGTACAAAGGTCTGGTGGGAATTAAGGTTGAAGAACTTGTAAAAAAAAAAAACTTATCTTTTAGCCACTGTTTTTTTTTCATCCCTACATGATTACTGTTCACATTATTGAAAGGTTTGGATCAAGTATGATTTGTCAAAATTATAGTAAGAAACTAGAATTCTGGAAGGGGTTCCCGTACTAATATAAAATCCTAAAAGTCCCATACCGGTATTCTAGACTTCAAACTGCCATGAATCTAAAATTGCCGCATGCATCAAGGTGAAAAATATGAGATTTGCGCTTTGCGATTTTCATCGACACGGATAATCTAGATTTTGTGGATCATAAGAATGCGAAACACATATTGTCTAATATTACAAAATAAATAAATTGAAACGATGAGTTATCAAAGTAACTTATATCGCATAAATTTATTTCATTTGGAATATTAAGATGCAGGTGTTTGTTATTTATACGAATAATAAACCCAAAGGAATGTTACTGTTTGGCCAAATAACATGCACACCTATGGTAATAAATATGAGATGAATGTCAAGTTTTCAATGTGAATAATAAGTTGACCTAAACGAAAGCATATTATTTGACAGGATTTGCCATTTATATATTTGATTAAAAAATAAGGTTCTCTCACGCTTGCGGAGTAGTGTAAATCACGAATCAACAAATTATGCAACTAGTGTGTGCTCGCACCTGCGACTAGAGATGTTTCATATTTTTTAGTTAATGCCTTACTAATTAAACATAATATTTTGATGGATATATATTGATGATCCTCCTCTTCCATTCTACACACTTAGATAACCTGAAGTTTCATGTTCTACACATAGGTTCCCACATATATTTTCTTTCCAAAAAATATCCCATATATTATAAAAAAAAAATTCAAATCCAACGAGGTACGATTGTCCCCACCCCTACTTTCGTTCGTCCCTGAGTCCAACATCAAATGGTTTCTAATTCTTTTTAAGTAGTTACTTTGACATATGTAGATATATACTAAACAATGAACTGCATAATGGACCAAATCTTATCAAGTGAAACATGGCTTTTTTCAATGTACATTTTCAAATGAGGTTGATTTTATTCGTCGTAATCTTTGGAATGAATTCAATATTTAGTTAGTTTATGAAATTTAGTTAATGAAAAAAATTACTAGATCAAAACTGAAATAAATACTATAAAAGAGTTATGTAAAGTGTGCTTTCTTGCATTTAATTATGAAGGTAGCCTTAGCAGGTGATAAGAAATTGGAGGGCTAACATGCATGAAAATGTGAGGTGAATGGATAAGGGATATAGGATTCCACGGCTTTAATGAAAGGTATTTTTTAAAACGATTGTGATGAAAGATATGTAAAGGATAAAATAAACTCTGAGAAGTGTAACTACTAATTTATTTGAAGCATCAATTCTTATTTCTTAACCCTTTGCTAAAGTGATGGTTAACATGAGCATTCACTCTGATTGGTTGATACGATAAAGTAATAAAAGAATAATAGTTGCAGAACCATGTTATTGTAATGGATTTAACCAATCAAAATGGAAAGTCATGTTAACCATCACTCAGAATCAATAAATCTGCCCAATAGACACTTCAAAGAACTTTCTAGCAAAATAATTGAAAAGCCACATCAGCAAAATGGCTCTAAAATGAGCAAAATAGACTATTTAACATGAAGATTAGAGTTTCTCTTTTTGAATATTACTTTTCATTTTATTATTATTATATATGATGTCAGTTAAAATGTGCTCACCTTTTTAAATTTAAGGTAAAGAGTATTGTTTTATTAAAAAAATAGATTTGAAATATCACTTAGAATTACTTGAAGATACTTCAAAAAAGTTGTTCTTCAAAATGTCACGTAGGTCCACCGTGCACAAAGTAAACTTAGAATTATGTTTCATTTTTTCTATTATTATATATGATGTCAGTTAAAAAGTACTCTCCTTTTTAAATTTAAGGTAAACAGTTTTGTTTTATTAAAAAAATAGATTTGAAATGTCACTTAGAATTACTTGAAGATACATCAAAAAAGTTGCTCTTCAAAATGTCACGTAGGTCCATCGTCCACAAAGTAAACTTAGTAACATTTAAAGAGGCTATTGGAGATGCGAAAAAAAATAGAGAAAACAAAAACAAAACAAAAAATAGAGAAAACAACAAGATCACTAGCTAGCGCAGTTGAAGATGAAGGTGCTTTTCAATTGGAAGTTCCTTACATCATCCGAAAAAATGAATCAGCAAACCCACACACAGGCACGTGTATGCATGAAATAGAGATAAATTAATAACCAATAATATTGAGAATGCTTGGCTCAAAACATTGATTTACAAAGATGATAGTTTAAAGGTGGATCCAATGTGGACAAAGATATAGGTCCAAGTGGAGGTAGGGTGGATCGGTGTTAGTTCGAAGTGGAGCAAAAGGTGGACTAGTTTGATCCAATTTGGAGATTATTGAGAATGGTTAACTCAAACCATTAACCTCCAATGAGAAAATTGAAAAACTCAATAAGGGTTAATAAGTGTGGTAGCATCACCACATAATAACGAAACATTTTAAGATAAAACTCTACACCTATGACTAAAAGTGTTTAAGTTATGGACAATATCGTTATTATATGCGCGAACCGTTGGGCCTAGCCCATTACCTACCTCACAAGATCGGTGCAGCCCAAGTACAGTGAGTACAACAATAAAAATAATATATTGAAAATAATTACCTGAATCAAACTTAGACCAAGTTGAAACTTTCACAATAGCACCCAAAGTAATTGTATAGAAAATACACTGGACTAAAGTAAAAGGGAGCAAATTAGATGATGATGATGCTAATGATGATGCTGCATGGATTCATTTTATAGAATAATCTCAGCTTTCGAAAAAGAAAGAGTGCAGGGACACTCCTTCAGTTCTTTACACCCATGCCTAAGCATAATATGTATTACCAAACAAAACCCACTATATGATTAGAGATCATTTTTTGCAGTTTATAAAGTTAAAATAAATAAATGTACTTGTAAGTGATTAAATTCATTTAATTGTTGAAATATATATTTAGATATATTAGTTTGTGTATAGTTTGTGTACAAATGGCGTGGTTGTTAATCTAAATTTTTATCCATTCATGTTATCCATCAAAATTACTTTGGTAAAAATAAAAAAAAAATAATGATATTATTCAAATAGAACCAAGATAACCAAGAAATCATCTGTATTACATAGAGGTCAGGAGATTCATGTTTAAAAGGAAAAAAATATAAAGTAAAAATCCAACAAAGGGTTCAAATGAATTTAGGAAAAGCCCTACTTAAAAGTAAATGTTAAGATTTTTTTTATTCTTTTATAAGTTTCTCCCTAAAGTAAGGGTGGGTGAATGTAGCCTACCAATAAGTTAGCCCCTCTTCTCAATGTTAAGAAAGTTTACGTTGAAGAAGTTAGATTTAATTATATACCCTGTAATAAAAATAAACATAAATAAAAAATAAAAATAACATTCTATAATAGAGTAAAAACTAAGTTATTAAAACATGCTATCCTTTGGAAACTTTGATGAGTAACATCCAAAGAAGCTATTAGAGATGCTTGTGCAAGTGGGTTAGCCAAGTGGTAAAAGCGCATACTCAGATCTTAGAGATCCCATGTTTCAATTTGGGGCGGGCAATTTTCTTATAGTAACACTGATGTTAATTATTAAAATAAAACCAAGAAATCATCTGTATTACATAGAGGTTAGGAGATTCATATTTAAAGTAAAAATCCAACAAAAGGTTCACATGAATTTAGGAAAAGCACTACTTAAAAGTAAATGTTAATTTTTTTTATTTTATATATTTTTTTAAGTCTCTCCCTTAACCTACAATTCTACAAACAAAGAAACCCCCACTCCATAAGTCGAACCCTTGACCTCAAGGCAAACGTTGATATTGCCTACCGGGCTGGCCCTTTCCTCATTGTTAAGAAATTTTACTTTGAAAAATCTAGATTTATTATGTACCCTATAATAAAACAAAAAATAAACAAAAATAAAAATAATATTCTATAATACAGTAAAAACTAAGTTATTAAAACATGATATACTTTGAAAACTTTCAAAAGTAACATTCGAAGAAGTTATTGGAGATGCTCATGCAAGTTGGTTAGTCTAGTGGTAAAAATGCATACTGAGATCTGAGAGATCCCAAGTTCTGGTCTAGGGTTGGGTTGGGTTGGGTGGAGGGAATTTTCTTTGTTATTATAGTAACAAGGAAGCGACTTAGACCTCCCTTCTTAGTTAAAAATAAAAAATTGAAATGCTCTCATAAGACAACAAAATTGAGAAGAAGAAAAAATGCTTACACAACTCACAAGAAGATCACTAAGTAGCGCAACCAAAGATGAAGCCACTTTTTTGATCGGAAGTTCTCTATATCATCCAAAAATATTAATCAGCAAACACAAACACATACATGCGCAATCTTGCACATAATTACATATATGCAAGAATCAAAGACAAAATCAAAGCATCTAATTGCTTATGACTCTTATATTAATAGCTAAAGAATGGACAAAATTGAAAGTAATTAGTTGAATCAAACTTAGCCAAGTTGTGAATTTTACAACAACACACAGAGTAAAGATGCAGCGAAAGGGATATATATATAGAGAGAGAGATAGACTAGTTAGGCTTAGGGTGACTTGTACTTAAATAGCCAAAATTTTATCATAATTGTATCTAGGTATCGATTTTTAAAATATTGATAGCTTGGTACTCATTTTAATTTTATTTTTTTTACTTTGATACCTATTTTTGACAATTAAATCCCTTAAGTCATAAAGAAAAAAAAGTAAAATATGATACCAAAAATGCCCACCACTTTTCCATTCTCCACCCCCCCCAAACCCTTTTCCCCAACGCAACACGCAACCCTTTACTCTTACCGGAATATTGATACCCGCTTCGCCAAACCAAAGAGCTCATTTTTTTCTTAATTTCCTAATCATTTTCAACCAAACCCTTTGCTATCAAATTACAAGTACCTTGAAACTCCAATTATTACATGTGCACTGATCCGAGATATGAGTTTCGACGATAACCCGTCACTCTCCCCGTATGATTAGAGCTACTCGTGATGATGTTTTTAATTTTGAGGAAATTGAGTGTTCTTCTTGGGGTAATAGGAATTATCAAAAAAGAAATGAAAAACAGAGGATTAATGGTGATGAAAAGTTATCATTATTGAGTGATTTTCCACTCTAGAGTGATGAGTGTTTTGACTTCAATGATCAAAAAAGAAAGTGATCATTTGCCTACAAGTAATTATTCCAAAAGATTGAGATATCGAGATTTGGATTTGAGGAAGAGAAAGGAGGCTACTGATTGGATTACAAAGGTTTACACCCATTTCAATTTCTTACCTTTGTGTGCATATTTATGTATAAACTAATTGGATGGAGTTCTCTCTGCCTATGAATTACAAAAGAGTGCAAAAATTGGATGATATTGCATTTGTCAGCTATATTCTGTTTATCTCTAGCAGTCAAAATGGAAGAGAATTAAGTTCCTCACTCGAAATTTTATATTAGGGATAGGGGTGTTTTCGATTTCGGTCGGTGATCCGAACAGAAACCGAATTGGTTCGGTTCGATTTCGGTTTTTAAATCTTCCTAACCCAAACCTGAACCAAATTTTTTGGCTCATTTTTATTTGGATTTTATAAATTTTTTGTAAAATTAAATAAATTGTAAGTAAATATTTATTTTCGTCAAAAAAATAATAACTCTAAACTTGCTCCTAATTATTTTAGATATAAAAAATAATAACTCTTATATTTACAATACAACTCAAATATTCATGATAGCTGAAAGAATGATTTCTCACTAGAACTTATAAATTTTAGGAATATAAAATTTTAAATAGTGATCGAAGTAATATTATTTTTGAGTCGCACATGCAATTATTCAATTGGTTCAATTTGGTTTTGTAATGTCACGCCCCAAACCTGAATCAGACATATTTGGTTTCTTTGTTTCGTTTTCGGCGTTTTTAGTTCGTTTTTTACAAATCAGTTAGGCTCGATACGATTCTATCATTCAATATCCGGGTTTGCCACAATACCCCTAATTGGAAATTTGTTTTCAAAGCTATACCCAAAGGAAGAGACAAGGGTTGATTGCTACGAATAAAGTGAGGGAGATGTGACTTATAAAATGATTCCAATGGATGTAAATTATCTTGATTTCAAATTTAAGTTATAGAGTAAGAAATTTATTAGAATTTTGATATTATAAGCTTCAATTTAACAAATATTTTGGTGTTATAAAATTCAATGGATGTTCTAGTCGTACAAGAAATAAGAACAATGTGCTCTAACCGTCGAAAGGGCATTTTAGCCATTTTACGGGCCATTTCACGATTTATTGATGAAAAGTAAAAAACGGTCAAACGGATATCAAAATACTCATATAATTAGAAATGTGTATAAATATATTAATATGTAAAAATAAACATGAGGATCAACATCTAATTATGGTAAAATTTTGGGTAGCGCATTCAATTAAAAGAAGATGACTTATATTATAGATTTGTGATGGGTCCCTTGCGTAGAATAATGAGGCCTGCTTCAACACAAACCCGCCCCCCCCCCCCCCCCCCCCCCCCCCCCCCCCCCCCCCCCCCCCCCCCCCCCCCCCCCCCCCCCCCCCCCCCCCCCCCCCCCCCCCCCCCGACACACACACACACAAAAAAGTTTGTGATCCAGATGAATGATTAGATTATTTTATAATTTACAAGATAATAATATTAGTAAAGCACAAAAAGTATTTTAATATTTAAAATCATTTTTAAGGAATAAAGTGAGTATAACAATAAAAAGAGTTTATTGAAAATAATTATCTGAATCAAACAAAAGCCCAAGTTGTATCTTTTACTACAGCATGCAAAGTAATTGTATAGAAAATACACGGGAGAAAAGCAAAACGAAGCAAATTAGATGATGATGATGCGCGTTGTTGTTAATCTAAATTTTTATTCATTCATGTCATTCATCAAAATTACTTTGGTAAAAAAAAAATTAAAAAATTCAACAGAAATGTTAATTATTTAATTAGAACTAAGAAATCATCTGTATGACATAGAGGTTAGAAGATTCATATGTAAAGTAAAAATCTAACAAAGGGTTCAAATGAATTTAGGAAAGGTACTACTTAAAAGTAAATGATAAGATTAATTTAAATTTATTTTTTTAAAGTCTCTCCAATTCTACAAACAAAGAAACCCTCGCCTATGAGTCAAATCTTTGACCTCAAGGCAAAGATGGATATTGCCTACCCGTGGTTTGCTCCTCTCCTCAATGTTAAAAAATTTTACTTTGAAGAAGTTAGATTTAATTATATACCATATAATAAAATAAAAATAAATAAATAAATAAAAATAATATTCTATAATTGATTAAAAATGAAGTTATTAAAACATGCTATCCTTTAAAAACATTGAAGAGTAATGTTCAAACATGGAGATGCTTGTGCAAGTGGATTAACCTAGTTGTAAAAGCACATTCTCAAATCTAAGAGATCCACTTCTCTGGACCCATGCCTAAGCATAATTAATGTGCATTACCAAACAAAACCCATTATATGATTAGTGATCATTTTGCAGTTTATAAAGTTAAAATAAATAAATGTAATTATAAGTGATTAAATTCAATTAATTGTTGAAATATTTAGATATATTAGTTTGTGTACAAATGGCCTGGTTTTTAATCTAAATTGTTATCCATTCATGTCATCCATCAGAATTACTTTGGTCAGAAATCATTTGTGGTCAGGAGATTCATATTTAAAAAAATATATATAAATTAAAAATCCAACAAATGGTTTAAATGAATTTAGGAAAAAGTCCTACTTAAAAGTATATGTCAAGAATTTTTGTTGTTTTTTAAGTCTTCCCTTAACTATACAAATAAAGAAATTCTACACTCCATAAGTCGAATCCTTGACTTTAAGGTAAGAGTGCATGTTGCCTACCAGACCTGCCCTTCTAGTCAATGTTAAAAAAATTTACTTTGAGGAAGTTAGTTTAAATTATGTACCCTATAATAAAAAAAATAAAAAATAATAACATTATATAATAGACTAAAAACTTGGTTATTAAAACATACCATCTTTTGAAAACTTTGAAGAGTAGCATTCAAAGAAGCTATTGAAGACGATTGTGCAAGTGGGTTCGCCTACTGGTAAAAGAATATACTCATATTTGAAAGACCCCAAGTTCCGGTCTTGGGTGGGGGGGGGGGGGGGGGGGGGGGGGGGGGGGGGGGAATTTTCTTTGGTGTTATAAAAAATTAAAATTAAAATACTCTCATAAGACAACAAAATTGAAAGGAAAAAAAATGCTTACACTACCCGCGTGAAGATCACTGAGTGGCGCAACCAAAGATGAAGCCAATTTTTTTATCCGAAGTTCTCTGTATCATCCAAAAATATTAATCAATAATCAGCAAACACAAACATATACACACACGCAATCTTGCACATAATTACATATATGCAAGAATCATAGAGAAAATCAAAGCATCTAATTACTTATGACTCTTATAATAATAGCTAAATAACGGACTACATTGAAAGTAATTGCCTGAATCAAACTAAGCCAAGTTATAAATTTTACAACAGCACACAGAGTAAAAACGCATAAAAAGATATATATATATATATATAGAGAGAGAGAGAGAGAGAATAGGTAAAGTTATATCCAACAACCAATTTATTTCTCCACATCTGAATCCAATTATAAGGTTAGATCCAGATCAAACTTATTTGTCACAACCAACCTCATTAATACAACACATTTCAAATTAATCCTAGTTTTGCAACACCCATTATTCTTTATATGTATATAAATATATACACAATACTAAGCTTAAAACTCCAAATTGTGAAAATTGAAATTCTAAAAACCCAAACTTACAAATTGAAAACCCTATTTTAGAAAAAACTGATGGACTGTGGCTTTGTGAGAATAAAGAAAACAGAGGGAGAGAATGGATACAAGTAAAAGATAAGCTAAGAATCCAAAAACCTCTATTAATATCTAGTTTAAAAGCCCTAAATTAGAAAGAAGAACAGACGGAGGAGCTAGAGTATACACAGAGAGAAAGATACGTACCAGAGAGAGAGAGAGGGGCAAGCTGAATGATGTTGAACATGATACGGTGGTGCGTGCTGGTCGATCGATCAGTCGATGGAGGAGAGTGTGTGCGCACGACAATATCGTCTGTGAAAGCCAAAGCAGCGTGACGTCAGGGAAAGAGATATAGAGAGAGAGAATGAGATGAGAGAGAGAGTGAAAATACCTTCAGTAGAGGTTCGGTGGTGACAACGGAGGCTCCGATGTTCTGGCCGTTCGGAGAAAGAGAGTTTTGTGTGAGTGGGTGTGGGTGTGGGTGTGGGTGTGGGTGTTAATGTTTAAGAGTGAGAGTGCTTAATTTTATTTTATTTTATTTTATTTTATTTTATTTTATTTTATTTTATTTTGAAGTCTATTAGGAGAGAGAAGCATGAAATTTTCGCATCTAAGGCATCTCCGATTGTACTTTTTATAAGTTAATTTTCATCTCATATACTTTTAATGTATTTTTATGTCTATTTGATAATATAATTGTGTAAATAGAAAATTTTTAAATAAAAATTTTTAATTGTGCTATTTTTATTTTAATTGGCACTCTATTTTTAAAATACAATTAATTTGAATGGGTAATTAGATCTGTTGATGGGTGGGTTCAGATCGTATTCTTGTCGATTTTTATCGAATTTCGGGTGTTATTATTTCGACACTAAATGGGTGGCTTTTTATCGGAAGTTATTTTGTTTTGGGTGTTATCATTTTCGGTCTAAACGAGTGACTTTTTTATCGGATGTTGTCGTGTTTTGAATGTTATCATTTTGAGTTTTAATGAATTACTCGATATGACCCGTTAAGTATATATAGTAAAAAATATATGTTTGTTTATATAATATTATAAGTATATATTGTAAGTTTATCTTGAATTAACAAATATATATATATAGATGTAATACTTATACAAATTATACACATTTATATTAAAAATATACATACATACATGTACATATATAATATTATACAACTATGTATATTATTAACGTGTTTAAGAGGTTTATTATCGTGTTAACGAATATTAATTGACCTAACCCGTTAACTTATCGTGTCTTATCGAGTCAGACCAATACGACCTGAAACTGTTAAGCCTTTACCCATTAACTTATAATTCCGTGCCAGTTCGTGCTGTATTATCGTGTCACATGTTGTTTGGCCAAGTCTATTGGTAATGTATTGTGGGGTCCATTTAATTATCGTCATGTAGGATAGAAAATTTCTATAACCATTTATACAAGTAGAAATGGTAATAGAAACTTTTCATGTGACTCACTTGCCATGTCACATAGAAATGCATATAAAAACTACCATTAGAGAAAGTTTTAACCAATTTGCATTCCTATTATAGAAATTTCTATAAGTAGAAATGACCATTGGAGATGGCCTAATCTATTCTAAAATATCTAATAGTATATATATATAATGGAAGAAGTGAGAAGGACATTTGTTACGCAGCCACGTGGTTGCATTTAATCCCTTTTTTTTCTCTCTTTTTTTCTTTTTTTTCCTTAATAAGTTAATCTATTTCCAATGCAATCCGCAATTCGATTTTTTTAATTTATCTTCAATGCAATATGTAATTTGATTTTTTAATAAATTTTAATGTAATCTGCAATCCAATTTTTATTGTGAAATAAATAGGAAAAGAGATGATAAGATTTTTTTCCCGCACCTTTTAATATGTATAAAGAAAGTTAACGTGTATTTTTAACTTTGTAATTAACTATTTTATTTTAATATGCCAGTGCATGAGTTACAAATTAGTTAAAACAAGAGGTTTAAAAGTGGTGACAGAAGAGACTCTTTCTAAATGATACGGGCCAAGGTTGTGATTAATTGAGCGCAAGATGAAAAAAAGAGCTTGAAGAATAAGAGTTTGCCAATCAACTCAGACCTACCATCAACATGAGGTGCTTGCTGGAGGAGAAAAACTTAAATGACTCAGGTATGCCACAACACATTTCCACCTCAATATCCCAAGCCAATAAAATGATGCCACTTGTCAATTTCTTTAAAAACTTTTTAAATAATACATATATATAACTTTCCTCTCTCTCTCTCTCTCTCACCACCATCAACACCTCTGGCGGTGTGGTGGTTATCGTCGCACCCAATCCACCAGTAGTTAGTTCAGCCTTCGACCTTCGGTGGTGTCGTGGTTTTGCTCTAACTCCTCATTCCCTCTGCTCTGGAATACCACCACCGTCAATATCACCACCATCAGATACCTCACTCCTTCTGCTCCGACTCCGCCTTCGACCTCCGACGGTGTGGTGGTCACCGCCTCTATCGCCAAATCTATTCGATGTTAGGCTCTACAACTAAAGCATCCACTGAATCGTTGGCAGCCAGTACAGGCAGATTGCCGCCATCGATATTTTCTTCATCTGCAGCATGGGCGGCATTTTCTTCATCTGAAGCCTGGGCGACACCAGCACCATCCTGGTCATCAATAACTTCAACTATATCTTTGACCATAGCATCAACCGCCTGGTCGGCAGGCCTCTCCACTGGTCTTCTCATTTCATGATTAGCAGCGAGATTGAGCTAATTTAGAGCAAAGTTATAGCCATCTTTGAACTCCTTGGCCAGAACTTCAATGAGTTGGTCGGCACAGTGCTCGACTCCATGGTTTATCGAATTGTCCTTTAGAGAAGGGAGAGAGTTGTTTAGCTCCTTGAGCTTCTCTTTAGACAGATTGAACCTCCTTTCAGACAGCTTGAGTTTCTGCTCGGCAAGTGCCAGAGCATCCCTCTCAGCTTTAAGGTCTGACTCTAGCTTGCCAAACCTATTACGTAGTTCTTCTTTCTCCTTAGTCCTAAGCTCCAACGCACCCTAGAATGTATGCACATCATCTTGAGCGTCACCCTTTTCCTTTTTTAGCCGAAACCCTTCCTGCTTCAGCTTGTCGGCATTTCACCTCTCCACAGTCAAGTCGGACTCAAGTCATTCGAACCAATCAAGCCTCTTTTTGCTAGTGGAAGTAAATAATGGACTGAAAGAAACAATTCAGGTTAGTATTGAAGTAAAACCAAATAATGGATGAAGGGTTGAGATGTATACCTTGATCAAACTATGGAATGCTCGGCTACGAAGGTTGTCCTATGACAAAACCTAGGCCTTCTCCCTGTTAATGGGCAAGCATGATGTCCCCCAGGTGATTATACGCCAGGCTGGAAGAATCTAAGGCCGAGTCGTTCATGGTCACTGATCGCCCGGCATGGAAGAATGATGGTGCAAAGATTGCAGCATCCCCGGACACTTCCTTTATTTGATCTGAAGACTGGAGAGTTTGGTCCTTCATAGCCCCCATCAGTTCTATCCCAGTTGGGACAACATTAGTTTTGACGACCTCTAAAGAAGGAGATCGGGCTATGTCCTTTGAACCTGAAGGAGGGATGTCAGGCTTATCGACTTCTCAATCAAGGGAAGCCAACTTTAGAGGCGTGTCCCTGGTTATATGGACGGTTGGACAAAGCCTTTTGGAGGCAGGTTCCCTTCTTTTCTTACTTGGGGCTTGACCTCTTTTCTTGGCAAGTGCCTCAGCCAGGCCACTGATCGACATTTTGTCTAAATCAGACTTTGTTTCCTTACTTTCCCATTCTAGCCGACCAGATGTTGAAGACTGACCTTCGTCAGAATCGGTGGACTGAACAACCAACTTAAGACTAGGATGAGATGAGGATTGATCGGGGTCTGACTCAACGTCCTTCCTGGACTTTGTCCTAGCTTTGGACTTTTTAGAGGGAATTGGAGGTTTTTCACCTACTAATGCGGCGTTGATACTAAGAAACCTACTGGGACCGTTCTTATTCAAAAAAATTGGGAGTGGTTGCTTCGTGTCCCTGGCTATATTGATGGCTAGCCTTTCTCGAAACTGAGTGTGGCTCTTCTCGTCGACAGTAAGCTCACACCAAGGAGTGTCCAAATAATTTTCTTGCAAATTTTGGTCGTGATTTGATGGGGACAAGGCTAGCATATAATCAAGCACATAGATTGAAGCGTACGTAGACCCAAATCAAGTTTTCATGGGTCCAATTACAAGAGCTCGTACAAGAAAATTCAAAGAAGATCGTATTTTAATTATTTTAAAATTATAGGACTTGCTTATTATTTTATTATTCAATTAGTGTAGGTCGAAAAATACCCTAGAGGGGGGTGAATAGGGTTTTTGAAACTAAATGCGGAATTTAAAAAACTTTTCGAAAATGTTTAAGTAAAACAATTTACTAAACAAATTTATCAAGGAAGGTAAGCAAATAAACAATCAAGTACAAGAGCAAATAATTAAGCAATCTCAAATAATTTAAACAATTAATAATAGAGAGATTGAGTTAGAAAGATTAAACCAATCGAAGTCCAAGAGTTTTTGTCCACACGGTTCGGCTTGTTCCCCCTACTTCCGCGCTCGGTTAGTTCCCCGAGAATTTTCACTATCACCGATCTCCTTCCGGGTGAAGATCAAACCTCTACAAGTGTATTCTTATCACACACTTTCACAAGTGTATTCTTATCAATGCCTTAGCTTTTAGACTTGAATAATATGAATATATGAAATATGGATTTGTATGATCATTCAAGTTGTTAAAAATGAGTTTAAGAACTCATATATATAGCTTGAAAAAGCTTGTAGACGTTTGTAGTGGATTTAATAGTTAATGGGGCAAAATTGCACATTTAACAAGGTTCCAACGGCTATATTTTGGCCTTGTAGTCGACTCACTTGAGGTCCATGTAGTCGACTCCACCAAGTTCCATGTAGTCGACTACATGGTTCTAGAGTAGGGTCATTTGAGCAATTTTCCAACTTTTGCATTTAGACTCCAAAATCGATTTCAATGCTTGGAGAATGTTAAAAATAGGTTTCCAAGACTTCTAAAATAGTTTTTATACCAAAAATCATTTATACAAAATTATAGTGAATTTTTCAAGATGACTAGTTTTCGGTAAAAACACGTTTTCAAAGATAAAACTAGTTTTGATCAATCTTGACATGGTTAAATCATTTCATGAGCTGTATAATTGAACAATGATATCTATTACATAAAATCTAAGCACTCACTCAATTTAATGAAACTTCAAGTCTTCGTAATACTTGATTTTCTTGAGCGTATTTTCACTTGTTCGATGTTCTTGATCCTTTCTGGACTTTGATCACTTGTAGAACATATGGAGATCATTCTTGTGCATATCTTCATTTCCTTGATGATCTTGATCATTTCATGGCTTTGTATAGCACATGTTGATCATTTGAATTCATTTCTTGTGAGTGAGAGCGTTTGTAAAGCTTGTGTGAGAATTCGTCTACTTTGGTTTGATGTTACGCTTAGTCGGAAGAGATATCGGTTAAAGTGGCTATCATCATTGGAACAACCGAGTTAAATAACACTTTGTTAACTTTATTGTAATTATCAAAATAAGATTAATTGACTTCAAGGTCAACAATCTCCCCCTTTTTAATGATGACAATAGAGTTAATGTGTGTTTATAAGAAAATAATAATTATAAGCATATGAATAATATGCTCCCCTTAAATAGGTGCATAGATAAACAAATGTACAAGCAATTATATAAATGAAAAATACTTGCATAGATAGGATGATCATTAGATAAGTTCAAACATATTAAAGCTAAAGCATAAGTTCGAAAAATACTTAGAACAAGCAAAGTACTAATAGTTTTTGAACAAGCAAAGCATAAATAAGCAAAATAAAATAAACGAGTGTGTACCATTATCACTTATGACACACACACACACATAACACAAACACACATGCTTATCCCCATTTTTCTTCATCAAAAAAGTGGGAATCACTCTTGTGGAGGAGGCGGCGGCGGCGGTTGATCCCATGGTTGCCAACCCGAAAAGATGTAGTCCGGATGGTAGTGCTGAAACGCCGTTTCAATCCGATTGAACCGATGGTGCATTTCTTGACGAGTATTGACCATTTGAATGGATAAATTGTTAATGGCATCCATGAGTTGATCTTGGCGAGCACGACCCTTTTAATGTCGTAGAGAAGGAGAGGCTTGCTCATATGCTTCTTCTTGTGCATCCCCTTCTTCTTCATCGCTAGCCTCTACGTCATTTGGATCATTAGAAATCCATCGTCCATTGTCTAAGTCGTAGTGCATTTGATGAAGCGTCCTATCGGTGTATAACTCATGTTCGGTTGGTTCCCTTTAATCGGTCTCGTCATCAAGTGGAATATCATAGAATTTAAATAGGCGTGTAAGAGCCATACCATAACCGAGGCCACGAGCCGAGTGAGACATAATGTCTATGAACTTGTCAAAAATTAAGCTAGCATAATCAAGCTTGTAGTTGCTAGCAATGGCCTAAGTGAGGAAAATGTTATAGTTTATGACATTTGAATAGCTACCACTACGAGGGGTAATGCAATGAGTGATAATGTGATGGATTAGTCTAGCATGTAAAGTGAGCATAGAGCAAGAAATTCTATCATAGGGATTATTTCTCCTATTTTGATGGCGACCCTTTAAAAGTGGTTTAAGTGCGTCGAAACGGGTGTAGCCAAACAAAGTGTCATAATTACTAGAAACAATAGTAGTGTCATGACGATTAGTCCCAAAAATTTGTGCAAGAATGTCCTTGAAAAAGGTGATGAATCTACCTTTTAGATATGTTCTCAAATGAGAGGTATCGGCTACCCCATCGTCATCTAGAGGGTGGTGTAAATTTGCATAAAATAGGAGTATCAAACGCGGATAAATGTTCTCATTGATATCCAAGAAGTCTACAATCCTTTGTTGATGAAAAACATTTGAAATATGCAAGCCATTCTCCGAAAATAGAATGCGATTGAATTGTTTACCTTCCACGATAACTCAGTTGATGAAATCCGAGTTGAAACGAGCTTCTAGCGAGGCATTGATGAAAAGGGGTGGACCTTGTTGTGGTGGAGAATTTGATTCTCAAACGCGTCGTCTAGTTAATCGCCGAGAGTGTGAAGCCATGAATATGCTGAGAGAGAAAGCTTAGGTTTTCGTGGGTTTATGGATTTTTGGTAGAAAACTTAGAAATTAGTATGTTTTGTGAAGAAAATGAGTAATGGAAAGTGTTTTAGAGTGATGTAGTGGAGTGATTTTGAGAGAAAATAGAGAGATTTTGAGTTAAAAAGATGGAAATTTGAAATTGGGGTTAGGGTTTGAGAAGAGAGAGAAAGTGTTAAAATGGGTTGATTTTGGGTAGATTTGTAGAGATTTGATGTGTATGGAGGATGGATAAATGATATAGATTAGTTATGTATCAAAGAGTTGGAGTAATTTTGAGTTTTCAAAGCTTTGAAGAGGTGAAAATGGAGGTATTTCGTGGGTTTAGGTGTGAGGAGGATGAAGAAAATGAGTGAGAAATGATATAAATCCCATGAGTCTACTGTGCAGAAGATCAGTGAGTTGACTCAGCCATGTAGTCGACTACATGGTGTCCAGTGTAGTCGACTACACTGCCTAATTTTCTGCAATTTTGCCTATTTTGCGAAGCTTGTTATTTCTCCACTAAATAACTTTCCAAGGCTGCAAAATACTTGTTAATACTCATAGTAAAATGTAAATTGATGCAAATAAAATTTATATAAAATAAAGATTAGAGAAAATTAAGCATAATTAAATAATGTATGCTCAAAATTAAGCATTATTAATCCTTTTTATGAACTTTTTGGAATATACTAGATACCACAAGCTCTAGTCATACCGAGTTCACGTCGAATAGTACAAAAGCGATCATCCGAAAGTGGTTTAGTGAAAATGTCCACAAATTGCGATTCGGTGCCAACGAATTCACTATCAACATCACATTTTTGCACATGATCACGAATAAAATGATATCTTATCTCAATGTGCTTAGTACGTGAGTGTTGTATGGGGTTCTTGTTCAAGCTAATGGCACTTGTGTTGTCACATTTTATGGGAATGTGGCTAAGACTAATTCCAAAGTCCTCTAGTTGTTGTTTAATGTACAAAGTTTGTGTACAACAACTTCCGGCTGCCACATATTCGGCTTCGGCCGTTGAAAGGGCCACCGAATTTTGTTTCTTGCTTGACCATGAAACTAGTGTGTGTCCTAGAAAATGACAAGTACCACTAGTGCTTTTCCTATCGATTTTACAACCGGCAAAATTCGTATCGGAGTAACTAATTAAGTCAAATGAGTTCTCTCTTGGGTACCATAAACCTAATGAACTAGTATCGGAAATATAACGAAATATCTGTTTTAAGGCAAGTAAATGTGACTCTTTAGGATTCGTTTGGAATCGTGCACAAAGACATACACTAAACATAATGTCCGGTCTAGAGGCAGTTAAATATAATAAACTTCCAATCATACCTCGATATTTCTTGATATCTACACTTTTACCTTTTTCGTCTTTATCGAGCTTCAATGTTGAACTCATAGGAGTGCTCATGGACTTTGCCCCTTCCATGTCGAATTTCTTCAAAAGCTCCTTTACGTACTTCTCTTGATTGCTGAAAATGCCTTCTTTGCATTGCTTCACTTGTAATCCAAAGAAATAGTTCATCTCTCCCGTCATGCTTATTTCAAATTCCTTTTGAATACATGTGGAAAAATCCTTGCATAGATTCTCGTTAGTAGACCCAAATATTATATCATCAACATATATTTGTACAAGTAGCATGTCATTGTTAAGATTTTTGACAAATAAGGTAGTATCAATTTTACCTCTAACAAAATTATTTTTAATTAAAAATGAACTTAATCTATCATACCATGCTCTAGGTGCTTGTTTTAATCCATATAACGCTTTAGACAATTTAAACACATAATCCGGATAAATATGATTTTCAAAACTGGGAGGTTGTTTTACATAAACTTCCTCTTCAATAAAACCATTTAAGAAAGCACTTTTCACATCCATTTGATATAATTTAAAATTCTTAAAGAATGAATAAGCAAGTAGCATGCGAATTTCTTCTAAACGAGCTACG
Organism: Lonicera japonica; assembly: GCA_021464415.1. Classification (NCBI taxonomy): domain Eukaryota; kingdom Viridiplantae; phylum Streptophyta; class Magnoliopsida; order Dipsacales; family Caprifoliaceae; genus Lonicera; species Lonicera japonica. Next base: position 26,266 of record JAKCWG010000434.1, read on the forward strand.
GGTGCATATGTTTCTTCATAGTCAATGCCCTCCTCTTGATTGAATCCTTGGGCAACAAGTCTAGCTTTATTTCTAAAGAATATACCACTTTCATCTTTCTTGTTACGAAAAACCCATTTAGTACCTATGATAGTATGATCATTAGGTTTGGGAACAAGTGTCCACACTTTATTTCTCTCAAATTGATTGAGTTCTTCTTACATAGCCATCATCCAAGATTCATCTTGTTCGGCTTCACTAATATTTTTAGGCTCATATTGAGAAACAAATGCCACATTGTTGCATACATTTCTTAAGGATGATATAGTCATAACTCTACTAGATGGTTCTCCAAGAATTTGATCAATAGGGTGGTTGGACACAAATTTCCAACTTCTAGGCAAATCATTTGAGTTTTGCTCGGTTTTGTTTTCTAACTCCTTAGGAGGAGCTTGAGCACTCGAAATTTTTTCCTTAGATGTATCCTTAATTTGAACATCCGAAACCTTTTAGATAATTTCAACATCGTCATTGGAACGTACTATGGGAGTAAATGGATTTGTCTCATCAAATACAACATGCATAGATTCTTGAACAACTAAGCTTTTCTTGTTAAATACTCTATATGCTTTACTATTAATGGCATATCCAAGAAAAATTCATTCATCGGATTTAACATCAAATTTGCCTAAATGATCACGATCATTTGAAATGAAACATTTGCAACAAAAAACTTTAAAATATGCAATATTTGGTTTCTTATCATTCCATAGTTCATAGGGTGTCTTATTTAACTTTTTACGAATGATAGAACGATTAATCACATAGCATGCGGTGTTGACGGCTTCCGCCCAAAAATATTCCGGCAAAGAATGTTCATTAAGCATAGTCCTAGACATCTCTTGAAGAGATCTATTTTTCCTCTCAACAACACCATTTTATTGAGGAGTTCTAAGTGCTGAGAAATTATGATCAATACCATGCTCATCACAAAAGTTATCAATATCAACATTATCAAATTCTCTACCTCTATCACTCCTAACATGCACAATAGACATACCTTTTTCATTTTGAACTTTTCTATAAAATTTTGCAAAAACATGCGGAGTTTCACTTTTGTGAGTGAGAAAGAATACCCAAGTGAGTCTAGTATAATCGTCAACAATAACAAAAGTATATAATTTGCCTCCTAAGCTAGCAACTGAATTAGGACCAAATAAATCAAGATGTAACATGTCAAGGGGTCTAGATGTAGTGATATCTTTCTTGGATTTAAATGAAGATTTATGTTGTTTACCAAGTTGACATGTATCACAAAGTTTATCTTTAATAAATTTTGTTTGAGGCAAACCTTTAACTAGTTCTTTATTTGACAAATTATGAATTAAATCCATATTAGCGTGTCCTAGTCTTTTATGCCATAGCCAAGATACATCATTGATAGCGGATAGACATTTAACATCTTGTTGTGATAGATCATCAAGCTCAAGAGTATACACATTATTAGTTCTATATGCAATAAATAAAATAGAATCGTTACTAACATTTTTAACAATGCAACGATTGGATTTAAAAATAACTTCATAACCCTTATCACATAGTTGACTAATACTAAGTAAGTTATGCTTCAAACCGTCTACTAATAGAACATTATCGATAAATGTAGAATACTTACCAACCTTACCTATACTAACGATTTTGCCTTTAGCGTTGTCCCCGAAATTCACATTCCCTCCTTACTTGGGAATAAGACTTAAGAAATTGTTTTTGTCTCCCGTCATGTGCTTTGAGCAACCACTATCCAAGAACCACTTGGTTTTGCTACCTTTGGCTTTCAAGCATACCTACACCAAAACTTTAAGTAACTTCTCCTTTGGTACCCAAAATGTGTTGGGTCCTTTTGGGTTAGCAAACATAATGGTTTCTTTTGGAATCCAAGTAAGCTTTCTCTTAGGAAAACTTTTGTCCCTATAATAACAATGATCTATATAATGAGTATTTCTACCACAATGTGAGCAAAGATGAGTGGGATCATGAGGTGTATATGTTTTAAAAAAGTTTTTGTAATCTTTTTTGTTGTCAATTTGGTTATAACCCAAACCGGCTTTGTCAAATACACACCTTTGCATTCCTAATAGTTTATCCAAGTTATCCTTTCCTTTGGTGAACTTGGCTAGACTATTAGTTAAGTCGTCCACTTGATCTTTTTATTTGAGGTTTTCTATTTCAAGTGTGTTTGGACTTTCTTTCTCCTTTCCTTTCTCCAAAGTCTTGATTTCATTTTTCAAAACTATATTTTCTTTTTCAAACTTTTCACACTTGCTAGAAATCATCAAATTTTCCTTTTTGAGGCTTCCATACATTTTAGACAAATTTTTAAATTTATTATGCAATTCTTCAAACATATCATATAATTCATCATAGTCATTCTCATCATGCATATCATTATTAATAGAGGCATTATCATTACTAGATGAACCATAAAAAGAGTATACCTCATCATCTCTTGCCATAAGACAAAGATTTTTCGTCTCTTCGTCGCTAGAGTCGGCAGCGGACTCACCTTCTTCGGAATCACTCCATGTGCCTTTGAGAGCGTGTCTTACTTGTTTGAAGGCTTTGTCTCTTTTATCTCTTCTTTCCTTTCTCCTAACCGGGCAATTTGTTTTGAAGTGTCCTGGTTCATGGCAATGAAAACATTTCTTTTCTTCCTCGTTTTTAACTTTTGGTTGAATAGATCGATCATTGTTCCTTCTTGATGAAGAATCAAAATTGTTTTCTTTTCCTTGAAACTTCTTCTTCTTGGCTAGAAATTTTATGAATTTTCTAGAAAGAAGAGCCATATCATCATCTCCTATCAACTCCTCATTATTCTCTAGTTGATTTGCTTTGAGGGCAAGAGTTTTCTTGACTTTTGAATCGACTTCATCTTCTTTTTCCAATTCTTTCTCATGGGTTTTGAGAGACCCCAAGAGTTCATCCATACTTAGTGTCTTGAGATTTTTGGCTTCTTGAATGGCCGTTACCTTAGGTCTCCATTTCCTTGGAAGCGTTATAAGAATCTTTCGAATCTTGTCTTCATTAAAGTAAACCTTTCCAAGAAGATCTAAAGCATTAGTGATAATAGAGAACCTACTATACATAGAGGCAAGTGATTCATTAGGTTCCATTTTGAAAAGTTCATAATCATGAACAAGCATGTAAATATTGTCATCCTTGACTTGTGAGGTTCCTTCGTAAGCAACCTCTAGTTTGTCCCATATTTCTTTAGCGGATTTACAACTAGAAATTTTGTTGTATTCATCCATAGTTAATGCACAATGTAAAGCGTTCAAGGCTTTAGCATTAAATTGAATTTTCTTAATGTCATGCTCATTATATTTGAAAATAGATTTAGGAGTAACAATACCCTTTTCATCGATTTTGGTGATTTCATAAGGTCCAATGAGTGTAACCTTCCATTATCCAAAATCACTAGCTTGAAGAAAGGTACACATACGACTTTTCCAATAACTATAATTTTTTTCCATCAAATAGAGGTGGCCTAGTGGTGGAAGAACCTTTGTTAAGTCCGGTTCCTTGATAAATAGACATGATCGTAAACTCTAAGATCGTAAGATCAAAACAAGAGTATAACCTCTGATACTAATTGTAGGTCGGAAAATATCCTAAAGGGGGGTGAATAGGGTTTTCGAAACTAAATGCAGAATTTAAAAAACTTTTCGAAAATGTTTAAGTAAAACAATTTACTAAACAAATTTATCAAGGAAGGTAAGCAAATAAACAATCAAGCACAAGAGCAAATAATTAAGCAATCTCAAATAATAGAAACAATTAATAATAGAGAGATTGAGTTAGAAAGATTAAACCAATCGAAGTCCAAGATTTTTTGTCCACACGGTTCGGCTTGTTCCCCCTACTTCCGCGCTCGATTAGTTCCCCAAGAATTTTCACTATAACCGATCTCCTTCCGGGTGAAGATCAAACATCTACAAGTGTATTCTTATCACACACTCTCACAAGTATTGAAAACACATTCAATACTCTCACAAGAAATCCTTCTTGCTAATCTATGAGATACACCTCTCACAAAAATGATTTGAACAAGTTTTGGTGACTCATGCCAATGTACAATAGCTCTAGTGTATAACAAATTACAAATGAAGCTCACACTAAGAGATATCAAAATTGATCAATTAAATATAAGCTCAAAGAATGAAAAGATTAATCAATGCCTTAACTTTTATACTTGAATAATATGAATATATGAAATATGGATTTGTATGATCATTCAAGTTGTTAAAAATGATTTTAAGAACTCATATATATAGCTTGAAAAAGCTTGTAGCCGTTTGTAGTTGATTTAATAGTTAATGGGGCAAAATTGCACATTTAACAAGGTTCCAATGGCTATATTTTGGCCTTGTAGTCGACTCACTTGAGGTCCATGTAGTCGACTACATGGTTCTAGAGTAGGGTCATTTGAGCAATTTTCCAACTTTTGCATTTACACTCCAAAATTGATTTCAATGCTTGGAGAATGTTAAAAATAGGTTTCCAAGACTTCTAAAATAGTTTTTATACCAAAAATCATTTGTACAAAATTATAGTGAATTTTTCAAGATGACTAGTTTTCGGTAAAAATACGTTTTCAAAGATCAAACATAGTTTTGATTAATCTTGACATGGTTAAATCATTTCATGAGCTATATAATTGAACAATGATATCTATTACATAAAATCTAAGCACTCACTCAATTTAATGAAACTTCGAGTCTTCGTAATGCTTGATTTTCTTGAGCGTATCTTCACTTGTTTGATGTTCTTGAACCTTTCTTGACTTTGATCACTTGTAAAACATATGAAAATAATTCTTGTGCATATCTTCATTTGCTTGATGATCTAGATCATTTCTTGGCTTTGTATAGCACATGTAGATCATTTGAATTCATTTCTTGTGAGTGGGAGCGTTTGTAAAGCTTGTGTGAGAATTCGTCTACTTTGGTTTGATGTTACGCTTAGTCGAAAGAGATATCGGTTAAAGTGGCTATCATCATTGGAACAACCGAGTTAAATAATACTTTGTTAACTTTATTGTAATTATCAAAATAAGATTAATTGACTTTAAGGTTAACAATTAGGATTATGAATGTTTTCCTTATTCAATTATAATTGTTTTAGGAATATTTTCTTAGTCAAATAGGATATTCAATTAAGAATATTTAGTCAATTAGGATTGTTTTACTTTCCTTATTGTATTAGGATTGGTATTTCTTTTCTACACCCTATTTAAAGGGGATCATTGTATTATTTTATTTAAGAGTTATGGATTAATAAAATTGTGAGAGCTTTTCTCCTTTGTTCTTTTAGAACATGTTGAACAAATCCGGTGTGTCCATAATGTTCATTTGACTTATCAATTGATTCACCATCATCAATTGTGGCGTCATTCGCATATACCAAGGTTCGCATCTTTCTATAGGGGTTGGGTCGCGGTGTCCATCAATCCATCAATCCTTATATACCAAGGTTCTTGCTTCTTCATAAGCAACAGGTCGCGGTACCATTCAAATCTAATTGTAGAAACGGTCCAAGTTTATTAATTTGCTACAGTTTTCGTGTGTATCTGTGTCGGGGTTCGCATAACCAATTCGTTGTGTTTGCGGGTTTCGTGCGATATCACCGTAGGTCGTATCAGTTTATGACGCGAATCCAGATCGTCTTTTCTAGCCAGGCCAATGGATCCTCAACCCTTTATACAAACGTAACAAGAACCTTGGAATACGTCGAAAGATGGAAGGAGGAAAACCTCAACCCATCGCTTAAAGAAGCGTGAACCTCGGTATAGTGAATGACGCAACAATCAATTGGTGGAGAATTGATTGATAAGTTAAGAACAATTGAATTAATCAATTCAACATGTTCTTAGAGAACACAAAGAGAAAACTCTTAATATTATTAATCATCAAAACTCTTATTCCATTTAAAACAATAATGTGCCTCCTTTAAATAAGAGTAAACAAAGCCTTAATCCTAATTCAAAAAGGAAACTATTTCCTACTTAAAAAAGGAAAATAATAACTCCTAGAACATTTCTAATGCAATAAAGAAACTAATAATAAGGAAACTTATTCGTTATGCATCATCGGATAGACGCGGAAGAGGAAGTGTTCATCCCAAGTAATTTTTCCTTAATCCAACCTGTTAACCAAATTTAGGTGCGTAGGGGCCAATTGTGGTAGGATAATTTTATTCATGGGCCCCGGCCCAAACCCAACGTGCAGACTATGGGCCTATCTTGGGGTGAGAACCCTTGATCGGCTGTGTTGTCTTCTTGCCGATGAGATATATAACGTTTTATTGAACGGATAAAGGGAAATTAGTCCGACCACCACTTACCAAGCTCTGGATAAGAAGTAGCTGAGCTGAAGGATAGACAATAGGAGATAGCCACTTCAGTTAGTTTGAACAGGGTCCTAGACACCTATAATGTTGGAGTTTTGATCAAGCTTACCCTTTATAGTAATTTTTCATCTCACCAAACCCTATCCAAATTGTATAAATAGGATAAGATAAACCCATAGTAAGAGATCAGCCAACTTACTATCTCACATCACTCTCTTTGTATCATCTCTCTAAAAACTTAACTACCTCCATTGTAAATTTGTAATAGTATACTTTTGGCCATTAGAGCTTAATGAAAAATACAAACATACACACACACACACTCAGGGAGGACATACTACTAGATTGTGAATAACATCCACCATAGGAACCTACCCCACAAACAAAAATCCATCTCTCATCACTGTTAATTTATTGTTCATTATCGCCACCTTTGCTGGATTTGGTAATCCACTCTATCGATTTAGGCTGATTCAACTTTATTTGGGCTTGGTGAGATTTCTGCCACCCACAAGTGGTATTAGTAAAACTAAATCTACTTATTATCCTTTTCTATTTCCTAGATGGGTAGTCATTTAATATTATTCAAACAAGACATAGCAATCTAAAATCTTAAAATATTATCTATATTATATATAAAAGTATGAATAACTTAAGTAACCCCCCTCCACACACACACACACCTTCTTTTTGTGAAGACAAATATGCTACTTGATTTTGAACAAAAGCTTTTAAGATTTATATAAAATAAAATAGTATAACTCTACACATTTTTATATTAGTATTAGTATTTCAAATCAATGCAATCTCTACTTTATTTGGGTAAAATAATTAAACAATGATTTTCAGCTAGATTTTCAGTAAATAAAATGGTGTAACTCAGTATATTTTTATATTAGTATTAGTATTTCAAATAAATTCAAACTCTATTTTATTTGGTTAAAATAATTAAACAATGATTTTAAGCTAGATTTACATTAAATAAAATTATATAACTCCATATATTTTTATATTAGTATTATTATTCCAAATAAATTCAAACTCCACTTTATTGGATAAAATAATTAAACAATTTAGAGTTTGTTTATTATGTCTTATATTGATAAAAAAAATTAATATTATGTAATGTTTTTACTTTTAGTGACGAAACTTTATCGTCCCTGCATTATTTCAGTAAACTCACTTGAATGATAATAAATTATTCTTAAACTGGGGTGAGAAAACTGATTTTGTGGGTGCATTTGCGAACTTCCATTACAAAAGGGTGCAAAAATTGGATGATGAATTTGTTGGCTATATTATGTTTATCTCTAGGAGCCAAAATGGAAGAAAATTTGAAAGGGCATTTTAGTCATTTTATAGTGTATTTCATGGTCTAGTGATGAAAAGTGAAAAATGGGTATCAAATTACCCATAAAACTGGAAATGGGTAGAAAAAAAAAATTGAGGATCAAGATTTAATTATAGTTAAATTTTGGTACCTAAATACAAATTGGCCATAGTTTTGGGCTCAAATAAAATAAGATGATTGATCATTCAATTAAAATAAGATGATTTATATTTTAGAATTGTGATGTGTCCTTTGCCTAGAAAAATGAGGCTGCTTTCCAAAAAGATAATTTATTTTTATTTAAAATCCAAATGGTTTGCTTTCCGAAAAAACAAAAAGTAGTGGTTCTCTAGAATATATTCTCTTTCCTGATCATAACGTCTGTTTAAAAAAAAAATAAAAAATTGCATGAATCATTAGATTATTTTATAATTTATAAGATAATAATATTAGTATTCACAAAAATATTTTAACATTTAAAATAATTATTAGTGATTAAAGTGTTATAAAAAATATATATAAAATGTTAGTAAAAATAATTTTACAGTATTATTCTTCTTTGTGTACCGCTGATATCACTACCCTATAATTTATATTTTATACTTTATAAAGTTAAATAAATGTAATGATATTAGTACGTTGCAAAAGTATGATAATACTTTAAAATCATTTTTCTTGCAAAAAATGTGTCTCAAAATATTCATAAAAAATGCCATTAAAAATGATTTTGGAATGTTATCGTACTTTTGTGAAGTACTAATATTATTACCCGTAAATAAAAAAAGATAAATGTAATTGTTAAATTCATTTAATTTGTGTCAAATTAATAGTTCAATTTTAGTAGTAATTTCAATATCCTTATGGATATTCAAAACAAAGTATCCGGATAGCTTTTACTAAAATCCAAGAAAATGGATATAGATAATGAGAATATCGATCTTACACAGATAACCTGTATTCGAAATGAATTACCTATATAAATTGATTCGAGATATAAGTTCCGAAGATAATCTATCACTTTCTCGGTATGATTAGAGCTCTTCGTGATGATGATTTTGATTTTGAGGAATTTGAGGGTTCTTCTTGGGGTTATAGAAATCATCAAAAGATAAATGAAAAACAGAGGATTAATGGTGATGAAGTGTTACAATTATTGAGTGATTTTCCATTAAAGAGTGATGAGTGTTTGACTTCTGAGAAAGGGGAGAGAGACACCCACATGACCACACGGGGCATGTCTCACGGTCATGACCACATGTAATTCAATTTTTATGCCATTCTTTAGTGCCTAGTGGATGGCATCTTACAGGTGCAGGTCCCAACCATTTGTGGGTTGTGTTGATTAAAATATTTTAAATGGGTAATTAAGAAGTCAACTATTTTACGAGGAAAATTCTATGCCGTCGGAAATATTCGTCGGAAATGAGGACTTTTGTTGTAGTGTATGAATGAAAGTAAGTCTTCATAGAGTAGGGTTAACTCATTTGTATATCTCACAATTATCATTTCCTTAGTAAAAATTCTCTTTAATACTTGATTGGAGCGAAAAAAGAAAGTAATTGTGGGGGTAAATCTTTCAGGTACTACCCAAGTTCAATCACTAGGCACAGTAATTGTGGCCAGAGACAGCCTCAATTCTCGTGGAGATTATTCAAACTCCATGTATTGGGGGTGACATCTCGTGACAAAGACAAAAAATATGGGTAAGAACTAAACACTATTAAATTAGTAATTATATATGTATGCAATTATTTTATGAATGAGTCATTAAAGTAGAAGGTAGAGAGGTGTATGAAATGTAGAGGACAGAGAGAGAAGTGCTAGTCCAGGGTTGTACAATATAAAACCTTTCTATTTATACTTAAAAAAGGAGCCGTTAACTCGTCCGTTGTTGGCTCACTAACTAACGGTCTATGTTTTAGGGGTAGATAGATCTAGCATAGTATCAAAGATCAGATTTGTAGCAAATTCTCGTGTTCAAGTTCATGCATTTGCGTTTATTTCCCCCTTCCATTGGTATTTTTTTTTGCATGTACCTTGGTTTTTATTTCCACGTGCAAATGGGGATATTTGGAGCAAATGATTTCTAACAAGGCTTCTCTCGTCTAAATGTAAGACCGGTGCCGAACAACCTTTTGAGTAAATTTTTTATCTATTTGCGACGTTTAACCTACAAAACTTGTATGCTAATTAAATTTGCTTAATTTTTTTTGCTAAATTTGCTTATCCTACAGATAAAACTCAAACATATAGCCTATTGAAACAATACCACAAATACCTTTCCTGCAAATTGATTCGTGTCCAAAATATTGAATAAATATCAATACAATCACAAAATAAGCACAATCAAAGCTGTGGAAAAAAAATATTAAAGAAAGAAAAATCATTTCTAGATGTAGAAGGGAAGTAAAATTTAAATTATCTATAGACAGATTTCAGTTCCACTTTAAGCTAAATTGTGTGCCTTGTAAAATTTAGTAAAATTGAGCAAAGTAATAGAATATTTACATATACTGTTTTAATTCAAAATTTTGCATGCTTGATAAACATAATAAAATTATCATATCTATCTGTTGAATTAAGACATTACAAATCGAATAAAAGGTTACGCCCATTGCAAAAATAATTAATCTTATACCGGTGTAAATTAAACCTTGTACGTCCTCAATTTTAAACTAGTGTATTATATTTATTGATTGGATGTTACGTTAGAATCTTTAGCAAAAAAGCAAGCATCGTATGTTTAACTCTTTAGTTTATCGGCAGTCCCATCTCTCTCTTCCCAAGATTCAACCACCAATTTTATTTGATGTAAACCGATGTTTTTAAAAAAGAAATATTATATAAGTCTTTGATCAAAATAAACTTATTATAAAGCTAAAATACAAAATCTCGGACAGAATATATAGGTACCGGTGTTCGATGTAATACTAATTAACCAGCAAAAAAAAAATTCCAAAATGCCCCAATTAATCAGTTTTGTATATCATCTATAAGTAAGACTATATGTTTGGATGAAAGTGCCTATGTCATTTTAAGAATTTTTTTTTTTATTCACGTCAAATGTCTTTTATTTATAAAAGCAAAGATAATTTTGTTAATAAAATAGTTTTAGTTACCATCAAAATAAATGTCTGATTAAATATTTGTACATTATACAATTAGAATATTATATATTGTTTGTCATTGCGATGGTACTATCTATTGAAGCGGTAAACCCAAAAGATTTATTTGTAAAGTTGTTTGATTGAATTTATTTATTTTTCTTTTTTGGGGGCTAAAATTTGGACATATTGTTAGGTCAACAAATTATATATACAAGCCAGCTTCAAAAAAGAAAATACAAAGATACAAGTTCCATTTTCTTTATAAATTAACCAACTGACATAACTCCTTTTAATTCTCCACTGCCAAGTAATATTTTCCCCAATTTTATCAACTAGAACTTCCCAAACTTCTAGCATTTCTTTCCTGCCCAATTAAATAAAATGCATGGCGGCAACCCAAGAAAGCATTTGATCATGGCTTCAAATGTATATATATATATTCCTTCAAATCTAGCATCTCTAATAGCATGCACTACCAAACTCTTACTCCCAGTTACATAAATAATGGCTGTAGTCCCACCAATCCGCAAAATAAATGTCTCTTAGGTGGGATAAGATTATTTAATCCCATCCGGAGAAAATAGAACAATCCTATCTGTTAGGTGGAATTCGTTAATCCCTCTCTCTACGAACTATTCACAAAATAAATGCTAGCTAGGGACTCTTAAACTGCACTAATTTCCACCTGATCGAGTTATATGATTGATCTCTTAGTGCCTACTGTAGTGAAATTACCACAAGGACGAAGATCGATCGAGTCCAATTAACATACTGAATCTGATAGATATGATACAGAGAAAGCAGTCAAACATGCAAGTTTGTTTAGAGATTGAAAAGTTGAGCAGAAAAATAAAAATAAAAAAAATAAATAAAAAGGAAGTGAAAGGGAAGTTTGGTCAATAAGACATGGGAGCATGACTCATGGTCATGAATTGTGTGCCCCTTTCACATTCTTTTTAATTTGAAAAATGAAAACGGACTCACGAATTTCAAATTTCTATACCATTCTTCTCAAAGTTATGTTGGTGTCCCACAAGAATTGTCATTATTGAGCGATTTTCCATTAAAGAGTTATGTTTATCTCCAGCAGCCAAAATGGAAGTGAATTCAAAAGGGCATTTTAGTCATTTTATAGGCCATTTCACTGTCCATTGATGAAAGGTGAAAAATGCTATCAAAATACCCATAAAACTGGAAATACAAAAATATTATGTGTAAAAAAAAATGAGGATCACGACCTAATTATGGTAAAAGTTTGGTACCTAAATACAAATTGGCCATAGATTTAGGCTCAAGTAAAATAAGATGATTGTTGATTTATATTATAGAACTGTGATGGTCCCTTGCGTAGAATAATGAGGCTGCTTTCCAAAAAGATAAACTATTTTTATTTGAAATCCAAATGGTTGCCTTCGAGAAAAAACAAAAAGCAGAGGTTGTCTAGACTATATTCTCTTTCCCGATCATAACGTCTATTTAAAATTAAAAAAAAAAATCACATGAACAATTAGATTATTTTTTAATTTATAAGATAATAATATTAGTATAGTACGAAAAGTATTTTAACATTTAAAATTATTTTTAGTGATTAAAGTGTTATAAAATGTTTTATATAAAATGTCACCAAATATAATTTTAGAGTGTTTGAATACCTTTGTGTACTGCTGATATCACTATCCTATAATTTATATTTTATTATTTATAAAGTTAAATAAAATATATTGATATTAGAATCTTACAAAAAGTATAATAACACTTAAAAATCATTTTTCTTGCAAAAAAGTGTCAAAATATCTATATAAAATGCTATTAAAAAAAATATTTTAGAATGTTATGCTGCTTTTGTGAAGTGCTAATATCATTACCCGTAAATAAAGATAAATGTAATTGTTAAATTCATTTAATCTGTGTCAAATTAATAGTTCAATTTTAGTAGTTATTTCAATATCCTTAAGGATTTTCAAAAGAAAGTATTCGGATGCTTTTACTAAAATCTGGAAAACGGATATAGATAATGAGTATCTTACACAGATAATTCGTATCCAAAATGGATTACCCGACGATAACCTATGACTCTCCCGGTATGATTAGAGCGCTATGTGATGATGATTTGATTTTGAGGAATTTGAGGGTTCTTCTTGGTGTTACAGAAATCATCAAAAGATAAATGAAAAACAGAGGATTAATGGTGATGAAGAGTTATCAGTATTGAATGATTTTCTGAAACAAGGTGACAGAGATTGGGTCACCCACATGGCCGGCCATCATGATTTATGAGTCCCCTTTCCCAAGTAATTCAATTTTTATGCCATTCTTTAGTGCCTAGTGGATGGCATCTTACATGCGCATGCCCAACCGTTTGTGGGTTGTGTTGATTATAGTATTTTAAATGGATAATTAAGAAGTGGAATATTTACATCACTTATGGCGATTATGAACCAAAGCGAGTCTTGATAGGGCAGGGTTAACTCATTTGTTTATCCCACAATTACCATTTCCTTAATAACCAATTCTCTTTAAGACTTGACTACAGAGAAAAAAGAAAGCAATTGTGGGGCGAATCGTTCTGGTACTACCCAAGTTCGACAGCCGGGGAAATCAAATATAGCCATGGAGCCTCAGTTTTGGTGGAGACTAGCCCGACTCCATGTATTGTGGGAACACCTTGTGACAAAGACAAAAAAATATGTGCAAAAACTTAATTACCACCATTAAATTAGTAATTATGTATGCAGTAAAACGGAAGGTAGAGAGGTGTATGAAATGTAGAGGACGGAGAGAGAAGAGTTGGTCTAGCGGTGTACAATATAAAACCTTTTTATTTATACTTAAAAAAGGAGCCGTTAACTCGTCCGCCGTTAGCTCACTAACAGTCTAGCTATGCATAGTATCAAAGGTCAGCTTTCTAGCAAATTCGCATGATCAAGTTCTCGCATTTGCGTTTATTTCCCCATTCCATTGGTAAATTTTTTTTTTTTGCATGTACCTTAGTTTTTATTTCCACATGCAAATGGGGATATTTGGGGCAAATAGTTGCTAACAAAGCTTCTCTCGTCTAAATGGGATACCAGTGCCGAACAACCTTTTGAGTAATTTTTTTAACTATATGTGATGTTTAACCTACAAAACTTGTATGCTAATTAAATTTGCTTAATTTTTGTTGCTAAATTTGCTTATCCACCCAGCAAATTGATTCGTGTCCAAAATATTGAAGAAATATGATATACAATCACAAAATAAGCACAATCAAAACTGAGGAAAAAAAAAGAAAAGAAAAATCATTTCTAGATGTAGAAGGGAAGTAAAATTACGTACCATATGAGATTCGAAATAATTAAAAGTAATCAGGCTTCGAACTTATTAGTAGGATAGTCACGGATGCAAAAATTTATGTTACTTGGGACTTAATCAGTAGGAAGAGAAATTAGGACATAAAAAAGATTTTAATACTAATTTAACTGCAAAATCAAGTCTTGAAGAGCATATGTAATTATCTAAGTAACTAGGGTAGATTTATTGTACGTGCGCACGTAACAACAGTATTTTGGTAGATGTAGTATTTGCTAAGTTTCTTATCATATGCATTTGTAATGCATTTGTAATGCATATGGTGCTGGATGCATTATTAGGGGTGACAACTTTAGAAATGACATAAAGCAGAAGGAAATTGATGTGAATTTATTTTAGTATCGTGTTGATGTCTAAAAATTTTAATACGAAATCATATCGTGTCGTGTTTGTGTCCATTTTTTTTTTACGCTACCTCTACAACATTTAGTAATGCATAGAGAAAGCAGTCAAACAGGTATGTTTAGAGATTGAAAAGTTCAACAGAAAAAAGAAGTGAAAAGGGAGTTTTGTCAATAAGACATGGGGTAGGGGCAAAAACTACATGGGGTACGGACTGAACAGATCCGGACTGATCCGTAAAATCCCGAACTGAAAAAAAACTGAAACCAAAAATGATAAAATTGAACCGAAACCGAAAATTTTGGTTTGGGTTTGGGGCAAACTAGTCCAAAACCGAACTAAACCGAACCGAACCGAATTATTTATAAGAAAAAAAATGTTAATATAGATACTCTAACTGAATTATTTATAAGAAAAAAAAAATGTTAATATAGATACTCTAAGGACACACGTTAATTATACCACAATACAAAAAATTAGGCCTTTATATGTATATTTTAAGCATCCTTTGAGATCAAATGAAATGGGCGGCGCTAACTATACACACCATTTTATTCAGTAACGCTTTATTTCATTTACTTGATCTTATTGCACCGATTATGTGCACATTACCTAGATGTAAAAGGGGAGCCGAGCTATTGTTGATAACAAAATAAAGACACTAGCTCGGCCTTATAAGACCGAAATCATGTGTACATACTTGGTGCTATAGCACTGAGAGTCTTATAGAGTGTTTTAGTATGGGTAGCAAACATATAAGCTACTCAAAGTGAAATGGGCATCTAGCAAATACTCTGTATACAAGTAGTTTTGATTCTAGCATTTTTATTATTTATTATTTTGAGTAGTTTTGATTATTTCATTTTATATAAAATTCTTTTTGTAATATTTATTTGAGGGCTCAAACAAAAATAATCTATTGTCAGGTTACTGGTTGATCTGATTAATTTACGACTTTCTCAAAAGGAATATGAAAATTAAACAAGATGAGTACGTTTTGGATGGGTCCATGGTTTAAATTTGAACGAGAGGGTTTGTGTTAACAAAAGAAGGAGGGGGGGGGGGGGGGGGGGGGGAGGAGAGAGAGAGAGAGAGGGTACGATGAAAAGGATTGCCTATGTCATTTCGAGAATTTTTTTATCCACGTCAAATGCCATTTATTTATAAAAGCAAAGATAATGTTATTAATAAATTAGTTTTTGTTACCATCAAAATAAAGAGATAGAGAAGGGTTTGACAAAATTGCTCTATTTATGTTGATCATGTGAATGTTTTTGTTAGTGGCTAACGTAATTTTTTAACGGAGTGGCCAAAATGGAACCAATTATTGTATTAATAAACTAGATGGAACCAATCTTAATTGGGTGAAAATTTTTAAAAAAATTTTATTGTTTAGTGACCAAATGTAATATTTACTCTCAAAATAAATATTGTCATTAAATATTTGTACATTATACAATTACAATAATAAACATTGTTTGTCATTGTGAAGATACTAGCTATTGTAGTGGTAAACCCAAAAGACTTATTTCTAAAGTTGTTTGCTTGAATTTTTTTTTATTTTTTTATCTTTTTTTTTTTTTGGGGGGGGGGGGGGGGGGGGGGGTTAAATTTTGGACATATTATTTGATCAACAAATCATATATACAAAGCAAGCCAGCTGAAAAGGGATTGCTTATGTCATTTCAAGATTTCTTTTTTATCCACGTTAAATGCCTTTACAAAGATAACGTTATTAATAAAATAGTTTTATTAACCAGCAAAATAAATGTATCATTAAATATTTGTACATTATACAATTAGAATAGTATATTTTGTTCCTCATTGTAATGATACTAGCTATTATAATGGTAAACCTATAAGACTTATTTGTAAAGTTTTTTGCTTGAATTTTTTTATTTTTTTTAGGGGGTAAAATTTGGATATATTATAAGATCAACAAATCATACATAAAAAGCAAGCCAGCTTCAAAAAAGAAAATACAAGGATAATATGATCATACAAGTTCCATTTTCTTTACAAATTAACCAGCAGCCGTAACTCCTTTTAATTCTCCACTGCCAAATAATGTTTTCCCCAATTTTATCAACTAGAAGTTCCCAAACCTTCTAGCTTTTCTTTCCTGCCAAATTAAATAAAATGCACGGCAGCAACCCAAGATAAGCATTTGATCATGGCTTCAAAGGTGTATATATATATTCCTTCGAATCTAGCATCTATATAGTCCCACCAATCCACAAAATAAATGCTTCTTAGGTGGGATAAGATTATTTAGTCCCATCTGAAGAGAATAGAACAATCCCACCTCTTAGGTGGGTGGGATTCGTTAATCACTTTCTGAGACAACCATTCACAAAATAAATGCTAGCTAGGGACCCTTATGTTGGAATTAAATCACTTAAGTCATCATGTCAAATCATCAAGAACTAAATTAAAACAATGATTAAACCGCGTACCTAGATTCATGACAAATAAATGCAGAATACGAAGATCGATCACAATAACAGCACGGATCGAGCGGGTACGTGGTCTTCTTCAACCAAATCGCCTTAGTATCTTCATGGGAATTTTTGGTTCTCTTCCAGATGGGAAGAAGGGAGCCGTAATTTGATTTGGTATATATTGGGGACCATAACCCTAATATTTTCTTTATATATAGAGTAATTAGAGTTCCCATTAAACCCTAATAAGCCCATATAAGGTATCTACACATTTGGCCCACATTAATTTGAGTAGTCTATGGGCTTCACTAAAAATTAATTAGACCACTAAAAATTAGCCCATTAATTTAAATAGAAAATATAATTGAAATATTATAATATGTTGCCCACAAAAATTAGAAAATATAAATTTTCTAACAATCTCCCACTTGGGCTACATATTACTCCTGCAACAATTATATCACAGAATTCTTTAAGCGCGCGTCCGTATGCTATTTATCCTTAGACTTCTCCTTAAACAATCTTGTCTACCTCATGTACGAGTAATGAAATTACCGCAGCTTTTATCACAGTAATGTCGTGACTAAACCACAATTATCACCATACTAATACACTTAATAACATAGATCAAATGTGGATGATTAGCATGAAAATTACATGCAATGTGATCTTAGACATGCCTATTTTCAACTGGCCCAACTTTAATGAGATCAACTTTAACCTTCCAAGATTTATATTAACCCACAATGGAAGAAAAATCAAATATTCAGACTTAAGACGAAAATAAACCATCTTCTTTATTTTGTAAAAAATACGCGTCTAAATGAGCATCCATGATATAAACTCCCACTAAACCATCACTTTATTAGATAACACAAAACCTATATGACCAATATGCTCATGAAATACCTTATGTGTTAAGCCTTTAGTGAACGGATCCGTAATCATGGAGTTTGTACTTATATGCTCTATAGACACGACAACTCTGAACTCTTATTTAACAACAAAAAAAAAACTTTAATATCTATGTGCTTTAGATTTTTGAAATATTTCTGTTGTTGTCAAATATAGCAAAATAAATTATTGTCACAAAATATCTTTAATGGTCTTTCAACACTATCTATAATTCGCAGCCTAGTGACAAAATTGTGTAGCTATATCCCATCCAAAAAATCAAAATCAGAACACCATATGATCTCCAACTGATCTGATTTTCGTTACGTAAGTATATAATCCTTTCGTTCTCTTTAAATACCGTATAACCCTTTAATTGGCTGCTTTTCGAAGATATATCATAGGGTTACTTAAATATCTACCAAATATCTTTACTATGAACGCTAAACCCAAATGCGTACATACTTTATGATACATCAGACTCCCTACAACTAATGCATAAGGAATGTTTTGCATCTCTTTCTTTTCAACTTTATTTTGGGGCACTTGTTGTGACATAAATTGTCTCCTTTAACAATGGGAGTATCTCCTGAATGACAATCTTTCATGTCAAATCTGGTAAAAATTCTTTCAATATATCTCTTTCGTGAAAACCATAAGATACCTGACAATAATATCGATATATCTGTATACCTAATACAAAAGAGATATTATCAACATAAAATACCAAGATTACTCCCACTGAACTTATGATATACATAATCATCAACCGGATTTACCTCAAAACCTTACGAGATAATAACTTGATGAAATATATAATACCATTGACGAAAAACTTCCTTAAGGCCATAGATGGATTTCTTTAATTTAACTGCTTCTTGAGATTGTTAAGTTTGCTATATAGGAAGTTTTTTTTCAATATTGTCTTGATGATCCTAATTTTCATATGAAATAATGTCAGAAATTTGATCATAATCATTGTCAATAGCAGTACTTGGAATTTGAATAAATTCATTTTCAAAGACAATGTTTCTAACTTTATCTTCCCCCTCAAACTCAATAACTTCAAGAAATTTTGCATTTTTCGTCTTAATAAAGGATTTATTCAAGAGATCATAAATTTTATAATCTCTCAATCTTTCAGTGTATCTAATAAAGTAGTAGCTTATTATATTGAGCCCAATTTCTTTTCTTTATGGCATTACCACAGCTGGACAACCTATTTTAGCAACTACTTTGATATAACACTGCTTAAAAAATATGCTGCAGTCTTAAGTGTTTGTTCCTAGAGTCATCATGGTAGAGAAGAATGATTAATCACGCTCCTTACCATATCCTTAAGCTTCTGTTTTATCTCTAAGCAACACTGTTAATACTAGGTTTGCCTAGCATGATGTACTGTTAGACAATTCTGCATTTCTCTAGAAATTTCACAAAGGTCCAAAACGTTGTTTATCTTATCCGTTATATCTATCGTAGTATTTACCACCACAATCAGATTTCACGGCCTTAACTTTCTTGCCTAGTTGATTTTCAACTCCAACTATGAAAGTCATAACAACGTTTAAGGATTGTAACTTCTCATTAATTGAATATAGGTACCCTTAATAATTGTCATGAACATAATAAAATACTGTTAACCATTCCAGAAGGCCGTATAGAATAGTTCACAGATATCGTCATGAATTAGTTTTAAGACAATTGAATTTCATATGGCACCTAGTTTCCTTATATTTGTCCATTCCCCCTTTACACATTAAATACAGATTTTAAAATCTGTTAAATCAAGGGATTTTAAGAATTTCACAAGTCTCTTAATTCTCCATTTAGAGATTTATCTCAAATGCTTGTGCCATAACATGGAAGAATTCTTATCAGTTAATTCATGCTTTGTATCACGTGAATCAATTTACAAGGTTTCATTATATGAGGTGGTTGTATTCGTATATAAGTTATCAATTAAAGAAATAGTAGTAAAATATTTGAATTTTGAAAAATACTTAACTTTATTATTTTCAAATGAACAATAATAACCATATTTGTCCAAATAAAAATAAAAATTATTTCTAAATGACAATACCATATAAGTCTCTCCCAAATCCAAAAGTAATTAGTCTTTAATGATAACTTAAAATTCTTTAAAACCTCAACTGTAACTGTTTCGCCACTGCCCTGATAGATGAATATTTCAACATCAATTGGCTTTTGGCTCCACATATAACCTCTAAACACACTTAGGTGAGTAGTGTCACCAAAATCTACTCACAAAGTAATCACATGTACATAAGTTAAAATAACTACCGAACAAATCATAATGAGAAATATATCCTACTTTACACGCCAAATGACGTATTTGAAACATTACTACATCTATTCTTCTTGTAAAATTAACTGACAAAATCTTTATCATGTTTCTTTTGCAATTACTATAGTGTTGTTCTAACTGCAGCTTCTTAATTTTTATCCTTTTATCCTTTCCTTTAAAGGTGTTTGTTAGATGAGTAACCACTGTCTTTTATCGTTAAATCTTTTATTCTTCTTGCCACTACACCATTTTGCTGAATTTGTAACAGACAGATTTTTTGGTTAGTAACGGACTAAATCCGTTACATTACAGTAACATTTTTTATCCGTTACTAATATTAAAAATCCGTTACTGAGTGAATAAATATTAACTTTCCCTTTATTCAGTAATTAATTGTAAAAAAAAAAATAAGTAACAGATAATCCGTTACTGAATATCCGTTACTAAGCCAAAAAAAAAGCGCCTAATTTTTTGTTTTACCCGCTTACTCCTTACATTTTAATTAAAAAAAGATTAAAAAAAATAAAAAAATTCACATTGCTAAATCTCAGTCTTTGAAACAGAGAACAAAAAAGCCCTAGTTAATTGCTCACACTCCA
Organism: Lonicera japonica; assembly: GCA_021464415.1. NCBI lineage: Eukaryota > Viridiplantae > Streptophyta > Magnoliopsida > Dipsacales > Caprifoliaceae > Lonicera > Lonicera japonica. The sequence continues at coordinate 47,016 of JAKCWG010000434.1, forward strand.
TCCTCGCTGCCGTTCTTCACTTCTCCCCTTCCTCGCCGCAATTCTTCACAGCTCCTCACCGCAATTCATCGCCGCAATTATACAGCCTCGTCTCTATTTGTTACCTGTCGCTTTCTATCTCTGCCTATGATATATTCTCTCTCTCTCCGCCGTCGCCGGTCCATCTCCACCGTCGCCGGTCCATCTCCACCGTCACTCGTCCATCTCCAAGCTTAAATAGGTAAATCATAAACCCTATTTCTTTGTATATATCCCCAAATTTCAAAAATCCCCAAATCGGGTCTTGTGTAACCATTTCTATGTATATATATGTATCGTCTTATTTTTAGGAATGGGGGTCGGATTAAATAGAAGAAAATCAACTGGATCTCGTTCTGCTTGAAGAATAATCAGATCTGACTCTGATGTGTTAGATAGATCATAGATCACATCACATTAGTGTTTTTTTTTAATTTGTCTTGTTACTGGTGATCATGGTTGCCCTGGCCCTCCTATTATTTGAAGAATTTGCTGATTGATTGGATCGCCATTTGACTTCACGGATCTTCTTCCCGTCTCATTAGAAACATTAAGAAGCCAGATTCATTTATTGTAATTAATGCCTCGTTGCTTCTTCTGATCCAATGCCAAACTGGGATGCATTAAATACTATGTGTCATTTCTCTTATATCACTGTTGAAGCGACAATGCATCATATCGTCAATTTTTTAACTTGATGAAATACTGAGACCAAACTTTAACAGTTAACTGATGCTCATTTCAATGGAAAGGAAAGGTAGAGTAAAGAGCTGAAGGGAGGGGAAGACGATGTTATTGCTTGGAATGGAATAATTGTCTAAGTTATTGCCTTTTACCAGTTCCCACTTTTGATATGATTCATTCTTGTGCATTATGGGGAATCTCTCAAGCTATTTCAAAGTAGGAAAGAACCATTTTAGCTGTGAAATAACATTGCCAGCTGCCTTATATTTTTCTGTTTTTCTACCCCACCCCCTTATATAGGAAAAAAGAGAGTTAGAGGCCAATGATCAGCCATGCTAGCTTATCTTTGTTAGGTTAGAATGGCCCCTTGTATATTAGCATCTGGAATAGAATGAGATGATTGATGCCTTTTTATTATGTCGTTTACTGTTTTCAGTAGACTTTATATGGGTTTGGCAACTGAATTTGGTATGAAGACACGTGGGATTTTTAGGGTAAATGGAAGGAACCCCAAGATGAGGATTAATTGAATGGGTTATCAAAATAGACTTGAACCTTGTTAATGTGATTGAAGGTTAAAATTTTGGGGCATTGCATGACTGAACTTAAAACCTAGTGTTATGTGAAGTGATGTTTCATGGTTTAAGTTTTCTTGCAAAACTCAATAGCTTATATTGCTTGCAGGACCGAAGATCTTCGTGAACCGTTTGGGGAGTTTGGTCCTCTGAAGGACATTTACTTGCTGCGGGATTATTATACTGGGTAAGTAAAGAACCCATGATATCTAAAATTGCTAGTTTTAATGAACCACCTAGGGCTTTGGATGTGTAATATGAATGTTGAAACAAAACATTTCCCCTAGTAATGTGATGGTTGCTCACTTCATTTTTTATTTACAACTGCTTTATGGGAATTTTGTTTTTTTTCATTGGAAGTGTTGAAGACACCAAGTAATAAGAGTCCTTTTCAAGACAATGTTTATGTGTACATGAAGATTGAAGAGGTTGGGTATGAATATATTATGAAGTGGTGCAAGTCTTGCAGAATTTCAAGGCACATTAAAACCTTGATTATAAGAAGGTTAGCAGCAACGTAATTTACTTTATTTGAATTCTTATGGGTCGCCTACCCGGATGGTATTTGTGCTTTTCTTATCTTCCATTATACTTTGGGGGTATGATCATATTTTGTGATTTGCTGTCTTAGGACAATAGGATGTATGGTTTAACTATATGTATATGTTATCAAGTAAATGGTGTATTTGTTGGGTTATGTACTTATGTTTATTATTCTACTCCAGTGACTTAATGACATATATATTTTACAGGGAGCCGCGCGGTTTTGGTTTTGTGCAATTTGTAGACCCTACTGATGCTGCAGAAGCCAAATATCATATGCATGGTCAAATCCTTCTTGGTCGAGAGTTGACAGTTGTGTTTGCCGAGGAAAACAGAAAGAAGTTTTATGAGATGAGGGCAAGAGATCGCGTTAGGTATAGCATTTCTCCATGAAGTACAAATACCCAATATATGTGTGGTTTCTTTCTTTAATTCTGTTGTTTAATTTGTGAATGCCTTTGTTTTTAGGGGTCGATCATATGATCAGAGGCAGTCCCCACTTCATTATTCTCGCTCGCCATCCTATGGGAGATACTATTCTCGTAGCCCTAGTTACTGTTCTCCTTCACCTAGACGAACGCGCTACTCAAGGTACGTGGATAACTTGTAATTGGCATCGCATTTACCAACTTAAATGACAAAGTTAATAAAGACCTAAGGAAGGAATGTGTGAGAAAGTGTATAGGTCGTTTGAGTTGATACATGGTCCATTGATTTGGCTGTAAGAAAGGAAATGACTCATGTTGCTAATATTATTCTTCTTGGTGGCTCCAATATAGGTCAGTTTCCCCTCGAGATGGAAGATACAGAGAGAGGTCTTACTCTAGAAGTCCTTATTACTCGAGGAGTTTGAAGTATATCTAGTTTACTTTTATCTAAGTTACATGCACTTTTGAATATTTATTTTTTGGATATAATGGCACTTTATATTTTATTTGGCCATTTTGGATTTAGTATGTTTTTGGTATGGTTGGACATCATTGGATTTAGTATGTTTTATGTATGGTTAGACATCCTTGGTACTTTATATTTGTGGATGGACATGTTATTGTAAGAATATTGGTCTGGTTTTTAGATGAATATTGATCGGTAGTTCTTTGATGAATATTGGTTTGTATGATATCATACATGAAATTGTATTGTGCAGCTAAAATAGTATTACTAAAACAGGTTATATATTTACAGGGATACAAATCTGTATTGTGCTACAGGGAATTGGGAAATTTAAAAAAAAAATTCACCCAATTTATTCTCTGTAACGGTCATGAACCGTTACAAATGTGTAACAGATTTATAATTAGTAACGTATTATTTCCGTTAGAAACGATTAAATATTTAAATACTTTTGTGTTCTATTGTAATGGCTGTACATTATTTTGTAACGGAGTTAATCCGTTACTGAAATTAGTATAATAACGGATTACTAACGGATTTTGTCCGTTACGAAACTATTTTTGGTAACGGTTTTCTCTAATTTTAGTAACGAATATATCCGTTACTAAAGTGTTTTTAACGCCAAATTACTAACAGATATTTTGTGTTACAAAAATTTTTAGCAATGGACAAAATCCGTTACTAATGGGCGATTCTGGTGTAGTGTGCACACTGTGAAATATGAACTCATTAAGAGATCATTAATTTATCCTTATGAGTATTGTAACTCATTATAAACTAACTGTATTGTTCGGGAAGAGAAATAAAGAACTTGATACACTAGCAAGTCATTAGACAGCCCTAACTTTAGTGTATTTAGTTTGAAAGAGATATCAGACATTTTCATAATGTACTTCCCTTATGTTCCTTTTCCTTATACCTTATTGAAACAAGACTAATCAGAAGGTTACTTGTTTCAGCCTTTTTTTTGGCAAAATATTTCTATAATTTCTTTAAGGAACTAAGTAGCATTTTTCTCATAAAGCTTCAACAATTCTTGGAATAGAAGAGTTCTATTTCCAATTCTTAAAATTTGTGCCGTTAAGCACCGATATCGAATTTATGTTGCCAGATATATAAAGCATAACTTAAAATTGAATAGAGAACAAATTATAAAAATTATAAACTTACAATTAATATACATGTCATAACATATTAACAAACAATATATATGAATGACACAATTATCCAAATTATCAATAGTGGATCCCCATCATAAGATACCTAGCACAACATTGATATTTAGTCTTTAGACAAAAATATCAACTTGTAATTGGTCATCTCAACGCAGTAATCAAATATAAATAACAAATCATGTCAAATAATAGGACTTCCTTTAAGCCGACGTATTATTCACATGAAAAACTTGATTGTCATATTATATTTATTACCACAAGTGTACATGTTATTCGGCCAAACAATGACCTTCCTTTGGGCTGATTATTATTCGCATAAATAATATTTACACACATCTTAATATTCTAAAATAAATAAATTTACGTGATAGAGGTTACTTTAGCAACTTATCGGTTCAATTCATCTATTTCAAAATATCAGACAATTTGTGCGTCGCGTCTTTATGATCCAAAAATAAATAAATAGATTTTCCGTATTAATGAGATTTGCAAAGCATAAACTTTATCTTTCCCACATTGACGCGTATTGCAATTTTGGATTACTGGCAGTCTGGGGCTTGCGCACCTAAACGAGACTATAATAGGTACTCTCAACACAAGAATCAAATGTTGATAATAATTTCTGTCAAACAAAAAGCCTTTCTTTGAACTGACTTATTGCTCACATAAAAACCTGACAATTATCACACATTTATTCTCGCATGTGTGTTTATTATTCTGCCAAATAATAACATTTCTTTGGGCCGATTATTAAATGCATAAATAATAACCACACAAATATCGAAAAAAAATAATGTTTATTATTTGGCCAAATAATAATTTTCCTTTGGGTCAATTATTGTTTGCATAAATATTAAACATTAATATCTTAAATAAATAATAGGCTGCAAATAATAAACTAAAAGAATATGCATATACTACACAATGCATATACATCAAAAATTTATATATATGTACACACAACATATATTAAATTAAACTTTAAAAAACATCTCATAGGCACACACAGATATATAATGTTGTACGCACAACAAATCCCATAAAAATCATATAACTGTTATTTAACATGTATAAACAAAGTACACACATATATGTATCCCGTACCCTTAAAGAATAATAAATTTATATATATCCAACTATTACCATATATGTATATACTTATAAACATAAATATATATATAAATATTATATATAATCCCAAAGAACAGTAGCCTGGAACCATTAAACCATATATAAATAAATCTTTATATCTTTGATATATATAAAACAAACATGGTCTTGTCACATCAATCCAAAAATTATATATAAATATATAATTAAACCAAAAACAAAGGCATGGACAGGCTTAAATTGTCCTTTATTTAATATATATATATATATAAATCAGTTAAACATGCACATATATAATAAGTACATACCCCGTTAATTTCTTGCTGCCGTCACACCACATCAAAGCAGGCCCTGCCTTTTTTTTTTTTTATTAAATACTTAATGAACTGTACATGCGACAGAGTCAAATTATCACACCAAAAATTACACCCAAAAGCTTTTAATCTCTTTATATATATATATATATATTAATGAAACCCTTATTATATATAACAATTAATTTGATGAGCACATAGATCATAACCAATTAGATATAACAATTAATTTGATGAGCACATAGATCATAACCAATTAGAATATATATATATATTTATTAAATTTTTAATGATTTAACATGAAGTTGCTCTTATATCACTTGTTGAAATTAAATCACTTAAGTCATCATGTCAAATCATCAAGAACTAAATCAAAACAATGATTAAACCGCGTACCTGAATTCATGACAAATAAATGCGGAATACGAAATTCGATCACAATAACAGCACGGATCGAGCGGGTACGTGGTCTTCCTCAACTAAATCGCCTTAGTATCTTCATGGAAATTTTTGGTTCTCTTCCAGATGGGAAGAAGGGAGCCGTAATTTGATTTGGTGTATATTGGGGACCATAACCCTAATATTTTCTTTATATAGAGAGTAATTAGAGTTCCCATTAAACCCTAATAAGCACATATAAGGTATCTACACATTTGGCTCACATTAATTTGAGTAATCTATGGGCTTCACTAAAAATTAATTAGACCACTAAAAATTAGCCCATTAATTTAAATAGCAAATATAATTAAAATATTATAATATGTTGCCCACAAAAATTAAAAAATATAAATTTTCTAACACCTTAAACCACACCAATTTCGGCCTGATTGATCTTTTAGGGACTGATTGATAACACCACAGAAAAGGAAAATAAAAATAATTAATTTTTGTGAGAAGTTAAAAAATAAGTAAAAGCATGTGATGAGATGTCTGTCTTCTTACTTTATGACTTCTTTCATGACGAAATTTTCTTTGATAGTTTAGGTAGAAAAAAATTTCACAAAAAATAATGAATGATGTATGACATCTACTCATAAAAATAAGTATGAAATGGAGAGCAAATTCGTCATATGCCTCAACTTATTTTATATCTTCTTATTTAAATTAAGTATTTTTATTTTTATTTTTATATTGTTATTAAACGGGGTGTTAGTGAAATTAGATGAAGATCGATCGAGTCCAATTAATTCACTGAATCTCTGCACTTGACCCACAACCAGCGTACTGCTGCTAGATATGATATAGAGAAAGCAGTCAAACCAGTGTGTTTAGAGATTGAAAAGTTCAATAGAAAAAAGAAAAAAAAATGTGAAAGATGAGTTTGGTCAATAAGACATGGGGCAAGACTCACGGTCATGAATCGTGTGCCCTTTCACATGCTTTTTCAATTGAAAAAAATTTATATACCATTCTTTAGTGCTGTTTGAGGATTTTTTCGGTTATATATATTATTTTAAATGAGTGACGAGTTGAGTTTTACGGCGCAGTTAAAAATTGAAATATATTACATTATTTATGGTAATTAGGGAAAAAAAAAGTAAATCTTAATAGAATATTTGATGGGGGGAAACATGCAAGCTTAGACTAGGAGTAAGATAGTTTCAAAAAATTTTAAAGAAATTAAGCAGTTAATAGAACAAGGTTACTTCATTTGTGCACCCTGCTATCACCATTTCCTTAATATAAGTTCTCTTGAATAATTGAGTGAAAAAAGAAAGCAATTGTGAGCGAATCATTCGCGTACCGCCCAAGTTCAATTTTAGGGAGAAGACAATTGTGACCCGGGACATTCTTAGTTTTTCAAATAGAGATTAGTCGTAACCCATGCAGAGAGGGAGCCACATGGGGCTAGAGGGGACTTAAGCCCGCATTCAATTTTTTCAGATTTTTTGTATATATGTAGTATTAAATTTACTTTCTGGCTCATTTGGTTCAAGTTTTGGGATTGGAATGGGCATACTTGATTCCTGAAAAGGTTTTTTTCTTAGCATCTAAGATGCTATGCCGATATTTTGTTCAACCGAGAATAGGAATGGAATAAAGTATCAATTACAAAAATACCCTTCTTTTTATAAGATGAGAAGTCATCTCCTGCTAATTTTTCAAAAGGGACAATTACTATAATAAATTACAAAAATTACACATACCTAGCTAATAACTATCCTACAAAAATTACAATTTTTGTAATGAAAAAAAATTACAACAGGAAAAAAGAATAGAAAAAAGTTCCAAACATATATATATATATATTTTGCAACATTGTAACTAAAAAAATAAGTTTCAAACAGTATTTTCATGCATAGATGGAAAAATAATTATTTATTCATAAGGAAGAGAGTTATTTTAGTCCTAACAAAAAAAATTAAAAAAGATGTCCATTGGTACTAGCGTATTCCTTATGATTTAAATGGGATAACTTGGGGGGAAATGTTGGTTTCTGGAATAATTTATTCCGGACCTAAAACTTGAACTAAACGCATAAATCATTTTGGAATAGAATTTAGCATTCCCGGAATAGTTTAAATCTTGAACCAAACGAGCCATTAACATAATAGAAGATAGAAATTTTAGGAGCACATATACCAGTGTGGCAAGTACATAAACAAAGTACTCCCCCAATCTCAAATTATGAGTCATGTGTCCTATTTGAGACATAATCAATATACAAATCTTACCATAGTACATAAGTTGTATTCTTGACCATTGATTAGGTTGACTTATGTTTTTCTTCCCTTTTCAGACCGGTTACAGATCTCTAGCCACATAGCTATGGATTTGTGACATTCAGGTACCTTATGCGAAAACTTGTTTGAAACATTTACATCATGAAAAACAAACTTGTTTTTTAATTTTTTTTTTCAAAATTCTTACAACAGTTTTTTTTCCCCTATATTTTCTTTTGTTTTGGGTGCGTTTAATAAAAAAAGTTGGAAAATATTTGAAAATACTACTAATGTTTACGAGAAGCGAGGAAAAGAGATGAGTCATTGGGTGAATTGTTTTATCAATTTTTTGGTTATCCTTGGAATAAGATTCTTGGTGCTACTTTTGGTTCGTTCCTGGAATCCTTAATTGGTAAATTCACATTAGGAGTCTCCAATAGTTCATGTGAAGAGCTTGAATGATAAGTTAAGCTAGATCAAACTTTCCATGTGAAGTTACCATTTTAGGTTTCCAAGAACGATAAAAAACTTAAACACAAACTATACAAGCACTTAGGGTGGTGGGTAAGAAAAAAAATTCATGAAAACAAGGAAAAGATGGAGAACATCTGACTAAATCACTCAACTCTTTTTTCAATTTCTTATAAAAATTAGTAGTATTTTAAATTATTTTCTAACTTTTTATCAAATGTACCCTAATATATAAAAATTCGAATGCAGATTTTAACTCTTAGATTAGAATTATATACATAGGCATCAGATGCAATTTTTTGCTTTTTAGGTTTGCAGGCTAAGCATCTCCCATGTAGAGAAGCGGCTCTATGGTTCTAAGTTCAAAGAGGTAGTAGCTTCTTGCATGGGTCTTGGATGGAAGAAATGTAGCAGGCTTCAGATAAATCAGTCATAACAAGCGAAATTTTGGATCCAATAACAAAAAATCTCTAGTCCATGTCAAAGATAAGTGATTATGTACTATCGAACGAGTTTGTTAGTATGGCGTTTCCCATGATTATCGAGGACCGCCAAATAAACAATGTTCTTGAAGAGCTTTTTGTAGAAGAGGTTTTATTTATGTATATATACTTTGATTGAATAACATTATTCTGTGTTAATTAGGACGGGTATCAAGTCTTTTTTGACCTACTACTACTAGGGGAACGAGATGCACATTAGTCAAGCAGAACTGTACCTTGGTGAAGGGGAGGAATTAAGTTTTTACGAGGTACTGTTACATGCCAGACAGAGGAGAGAGATAGTGATTGGGTACTGTTTAGCCAACACAGAGAAAGCTGTCATGAACCCACCTGCGAAAAACGAGAAATTGAGGTGGTTAGTCAAAAGATGTTCTTGTAGTAATTAATGGTCGAGAAGGAATGAATACAACAGTTATTTTCCTTTGCGCTCTGTCTCTGTATGCATATATATATGCACGACGGCTCTTATGTGGACGTTGTTACACTGAGCCAGCCTTTAGCTTTCGAATTTTGTCATCAATGTGTTGGGGATTGCATTTAGTGACGGAACAAGGCAACTAAGAGCGGGTTAAGTGTATATATACATGGAGAGAGAAGGTGCAACGGTGCCTGGCTCTACTCTTAAGTTCAAATTAAAAATCATTCGAGGTGGCTAAAGTTTACGAGGAGGTTACATTCATGTCATGTATAACCTTATTTTAGTCATATGCTAAATGATTTGTACAGCTCAGTGAAATAAAATTGTGCTTCCTGTTGATATCCTAAAAAAATGCAGATTAAGTAGATGCTCTCAAAAGAAAAAAAAAAAGTTGAGGGGGGAATATAGTGAAAGAGATATGTCCTAGGACTATTCATAGATTATGATTTGTACTTGGATATTTTATCCTTATTGTTATTAATAAAGTTTATTTATTATACTTTATATTCTCTTGTAAATAATATATATTAATACTAGTTCATCAAGTACGTGACTTGATTGTGGGATGCTAGTAATGTTATAATAATATTATTTAGATGTCCCTAATCATATGTCAATAACCTAGGATCACATTGATATAATGATTAGAGTATGGGTCAGCTGATGATTATGTTTCACAAGTCATGGATATGGAAATATCAAGCTGAACATACTGATACTTGTTAGGGAACAAGGTATTGGACTGACCCGCTTTGGGGACACTGCGAGGAGTGTTACATAATGTCATCAGTGATGTTCCCCATTTGTGATATCGTATTATCCTTAGACCTGAGATCGCCATGGTTACCAACATAGGGATTAGCATGTCAGGCATTATCAAACGTTGCTATTGATCGAGTAATTATAAAGATGATGACCGAGCATACTATGAACTATGTAGAGGTATGTGGTTGATCAAGATGGGATTTGTCACTCTCGTATATTGAGAGAGATATCGTTGGACCCCTTGATAAGTGTAATTAATATTTGCATGGCCATGCACAAATGAGATGTCATTTGTTTTAGATTAATTATACTTAGAGATCAAGAAATAAAGATTGAACTATACAAGAATGACACTTGCCTAGTCTTGTGTTCAATCTAGATATCGATTGACAAAAGGAGTTAATATTTGGAATATCAATTTAAGGTTGTGTCGTTTTTGACCTTTATACCCTTTGGATAATAGTAATGTTTTACTAGAGACCGCTTACTATTCGTATAATAAAATGGGCTTTTATTTATACTGCCAAAGAGTGTAAAACCTACAGGGTCGCACACCAAAACGAGTTGGATCAAAACGAATTAAAACGGGCCAAGTTGGACTTGGGCCCAGTTCGTTTGTTGCTTAGGGTTCTCACTAGGGTTCTCTTATAAAAGGGAACCTTTATTCATCTTGGTCGTCAAGGAAACTCAGAGAGGCCAGAGAGAGAACCCTAGAAGGCGCTAGTACACCAAGCAAGGATCTCACCTCGTTCGTGTGTGCATACCGTAGAGGCGTCGTAGTTTCTACGCTAAGGACGACAACAACAGAAGGATCTGATCCACCCTGTTCGTTTCATTAACACTAAATCACATATAAGGTATGTCTTCTGTCGATTTTATTGAACAGCATAGATCCTAGGGTTTAAAGATTAGTGCGTAAATATGTGTATGCGATGCATGATTACTGCCCTAATTCCCTACATATAGTGTATTCTTGAACACTTGGTTGTATTATGCCAATGAGGAACAAGAGCAAAAGTTCCTATTTCTCCAACATATGGGTGGATGAAGGTCGTATTGACCTTTTACGCCCTTGAAGTTTAATTGTTCGCACTTTGGACCCTAATGTCTTGGTCCAAAAATTTGAGCCGATTTGCACTTCTTTTCAAAATGAAACGGCTTTGTTCATTTTCTGGATAGAAAATTGTGGGGGCATCTAATTTTGGAGGGAAGTGGAACTTAGTTCAACTTTGAGGAACAAAATATATCAAATGGAATATTAAATACAAAAGTGAGATAAGATGTGAACTTGGAATAAAAGGTCAACCCTAATGTTTCATTTGCTACATTGCCAAAAACTTGAGCCGATTTGCACTTTTGTACAAAATAGGATGCCTTGTCCATTTTCTAGACGGAAAATTTACGAGGCGTCTGATTTTGGATGCAAGTGCAACCCAGTTTAAATTTTGAGGACCAAAATATATCAAATAAAACACTAAATATCAATGTGAGATAATAGGTAATTTTTTTGGACGTAAAAGGTCAATTACCCGAATATGATTGATAGATTCTACTTCTAAAGCCTATTAATAGAGATTCATTGGCTCTGGTTTTCTTAGAAATTTGGTTCACAGCTAAGGCACAAGCGTTTTGATCCTTTAAAAATTAATTGAAGGTAGGGACATCTTATATATCTATTTCAAAATAGTCATGTTCATTTACTTAATTAACATCCCTTTATATCTTATTTCCTCAAAAGAAAAAAATATGTTTAATCACGGCAACGCAGCCGCTAGCCGCAGCATTCAGGCTATGGTTGCTGGAGTTTTGCTAGTGGACAGTCATGGAATGGGTGATATGGAAATAAGAATTGATAAGGGTATAATTGACATTGACTCTAGAGGAGTATCCATATGATGCACACATATTTTACAATGTCCTTGTTGCTATAATAGTAAAAGAAAGTCTCTATGCATTGAGTAGAGGTAAGGTGTCCTTATAATGGGAAAGATTTTGGGAGTAGCCCTTATCGTATAAATAATCTATATGATTAATATATCATTTTCAAACTATTTTATTAAAATTCTTTATCTAGAAATGCACTTTTAAAGTTTTTACTGGTCTAAAATGAGCTACAACAGTTTCCATACACTCTTTAAACAGTTTCCATACAATTTATATTCATAATATAAATTTTTAATACCACATTACATGACAAATTCAATAATCCATCCTTCAAAAGGTCCTTTTTAAAGAGGAGCACTCTCTTTAGAAAGAATTGTATATCTAGACCACTTATTGAATAGAAAGCACGGACACTCCTTTAAGGGGTTCTATGGCAGTGTCAAACACTCTTGAGACACAAGGGTAGGACGCGTGTTGTATACTCCTCAAAATTGTCTCACGTGACTTTTTGATAGGACACGCAAGGGACACTTGCGAGATACATTTTGAAATTTTTTATAGTTATTTAAATTTTAAAGTGATTAATTATTTGAAATTTAAAGAGTACGTGAAAACTAAAATACTAAATCTTGAATTGACTAATATATTACTATATGGGAAGCCAAATAGACCACTAAAAGCGCTCGTTGAGTTTTGTGATATGTCTTGACTTTTAGGTTAGAAAAGAGAACACCATTGAACATAGGGGTGTTAAAGTCAATCCGAAAACCGACCGAACGAACCGAACCGATCCGGACCGATCCGCAAAACCCCGAACCGAAAAAAAACCGAAACCGAAAACAATAAAACCGAACCGAAACCGAAAAGTTTGGTTCGGGTTTGGGGTAAGCTAGTCTAAAACCGAACTAAACCGAACCGAACCGAATTATGTATAAGAAAAAATAAATGTTAATATATACTTTAATGGCACACGTTAATTATACTATAATACAAAAAAGATGACATTTTTATAGGAATATATTTCTTATTAGTTGCATATTATGATAATCTTAAAAAAATAGTCATTAGTGCATGCCTTTATTATTTAATTAACTACATAATGTTAAGATTTTTTTATCGCATACATGATAGAAAAATAATTCATCATTTTATTTAATGTGTTTCATTCTTATAAATGTACAAATAAAATTGTAATTAAATGGAAAATATGGTATCTATATGTTGCTCCTTGTTTCTAAAAAATAATCACTTTAATTTGAATATAAATCATTATTACATTACTATTAGTATTATATTTTTATATTTGGTTTGGGTTCGGGGTGCCTTGCTTTCTACCCCGACCGAAACCGAAAACACCCCTAATTGAACAACCTCTTCATTTGATAAATAATTTTCATATAATATTAGATATTCAACTCTATAGAAAAAAAGTGTGGACACATATCGCGTGTGGTTAAGTGTTTAGTTATTTAGAAAATGAATGGTCAAAATTTTCAAAAATATTAATAGACGAATGAAATAGTCTAAGTAATAAATGAATATTATCGTACATATATATATATATATATAATATAATTCATAGATAGTCAATATTTTTAAAAATTATTAAACTCATAATAAATATTAATACCGAGTCTGTGTATTTTACTTTTAGAAATTTCTATATCGCGTATCTCATGTCGTATCGTACTCGTTTGTCTCTTGGATTTCTTTCAATACGCTTAGGTGTATGTGCAAAATAGGTTTTTGCGTTGTGATTATTGAATTGAAGCATTTTGGACTGTATTTTCGTACTAAACAAATGCCTCTTGAATTTCTTTCAATCAACAGGCTTCATTGCAACTATTTAAATATTTCAGAGTAGACAACTTCAATAGATCACACCAGCTTGAAAATCATCACTGACCTTAGCCCCTAAAACCTTCAAACTTTTTGACCTTATTAATGTTTAATTTTATATAAAATACGCATGAATTAAGTTTTTTATAAAACCCCCGTGCATGGCAAGGTTATAAAGCTAGTATAATATATTCTTTCACCATCGCCATTGCAGGTTAGGCCTGGGAGAGAAGCCTTATTGCAAAAGCTAGCGGACCCAAATATGGACCCAACAGCGAACCCAAACGCAAGTAGAATGCCACTGCAACCACTCGCGGATTGAGTAAGGGACTACAGGAAGTCAGCCGACCCCTTGGAAGAAAAAAAAAAAAAAAAATTATTTTGGTAAAACCAAAAAACAGAGCACAGCTGTTTACCATCCACCCGGAAAAAAAAAGTAAAAAAATAAAAATTAAAAAATAGAACAAACCATTATCTCATTAACCACAGGTCCACAGCTCCTCAAATGCTCCAGTCTTCCGCCTCCCGCCTCCCGCCTCCCTCGTCGGACCTCAATCTCTCAACCTCTATTTTTTCTTCTTCTTAGTTTTTTTTTTTCCTCTTCGCTAGTTCGATCACTTTAACTCTCCACTCTTCCTCCGGCCTCCCACGACCGCCTGATAATGCATTATATTTCTTTACTTTTATAATTTTTGTAGTTATTTTAGTTTTAGAATTAAATAATTTAATTTTAGATTTTTGTGTTTATATTGCCTGTTTTTTTAAAATATGTGTACAGATACCATCTTATATATTTAATCATTAAAACTTTTAACCGCCTATTTTTTACAATCAAATTCATACTCTAATCAGACTATCTAAACTTGAACTTTTCACTTTTTTTTTTCTTTTTTTGTCTCTAATTAGTTGTCCATGTCTTTGTTCTAAATATAATTAATATGTCAAATTTAAAATATAAATTAGTTATAGTGTTAACCATTAATTAATTATATTAAAATTAAATAGGATGTTGTAGGAATAATTCACCTCTATTCTTCATTAGATGAGCCCTTTAAATAGGGTACAAATACAATAGTAAATAGGGTTTACAAGGAAGCCCATTATGGCCCATAATATATAATTTACACAGTAAATCCCTAATACATATTCTATCTAGGCGATAGCACACTACGTGTAATTTCCTTAAACACTCCCCCTTGTGCTGAGTCGAAGATAGAATGGTACATGTCTTGTTGCCTCATTAAAACCTTGTCAAGTAACAAAAACCCTGTGGGAAAAATAACCTTGATCAAAGGGAAAAGAGTACAACATTATGACAATCCTGTTAGACTTCCTTCATTGAGTCTATATTCTCATTTGATCCTTACTTCAATCAATAGAGTCTGCACGTATCGTTACTTCGTTAAAAACCTTACCAAGTAACAAAACCCAGTGGGAAAAATAAATCTTGGTTTAAGGAAAAGAGTATAACGTAACGTCGTGTCGATGTTAGACTCCCCCTCAAGTCTATACCTCCCCCTGATATTTACATTAATCAAGAAATTTGAAAAGCTTATGCATGTATCGTTGCCTCGTTAAAAACCTTACCAAGTAACAAAACCCAGTGGGAAAAAATAAACCTTGGTCTAAGGAAAAGAGTACAACGTATGTGTGAAAATTTTATCATATTTCACACATTCCCTTGATCATTACTTCGATTATGAGAGTTGGAAAAGCCTAAGCACCCTTATATTTTTCACATGCTTTTCAAATATGGCCTTAAGAAAAATTTGGTGAACTAGTTTGCTATATTCTCCTTAAAGCTTTGTATGGGCCAGAGAGATACCCAACATCAACAAAATCAATTAAGATTTTGTTTGAGATTTCAATGTAGGGGTGGCCATTTAGCATCATCATTTACTTTAGATGTTACTGTCGTATACACTTTTTCCTCTCTGTAGGGAAAGAACAATTTCAAGCCAATGGTTCCTTTTAGGCGTTCAATTATGCTGCGTTGGCGCTAAGCTAAATCTAGCTAACAAGTTCAATGCGAATATTATGTCTAGTCGAGTATTTTGTGTTAAGTGCAATAATGCGCATATTGCATTTAGATAGAAAGTTTCATCTCCTATCTCCCAACATATTTTCGTAATCTTACTTTGTACGAAATTGATCTTTCCTTTGATCTAAATTTCGACCGACCATGGGAGTGCTAGTAGAATGCGTTTTGTCCATGTTAAATTGCCTGATTATCTTTTGAACGTACGCAGACTAGTGGATTAGTATTCCACAAGCTCGATATTCTAGATTAAGATCTAAACAAAAATTCGAACTTTCCCAAGATTCTTTATCTCAAATTTGGATTTCAAGTAACTTGCGGTTTCTCTTATTTCATCAAGAGTACCTATTATGTTCATATCATCGACATATACAGTTACAATTACGAATCCGGAACTTGTTTTCTTTATGAATACGCATGGGCATAATTCATCGTTCTTATATCCCTTCCCAATCAAGTAGTCACTTAGACGGATATACCACATCCGTCCGAATTGTTTTAATCTGTAAAGTGAGCGTTTCAACCTAATTGCAAACGCACTCCGTGGTTTAGAGTCACTTGACTTGGGTAATGTAAGGCCATCAGGCACTTTCGTATATATCTCTGAATCATGATCCCCTTAGAGATATACAGTAACCACATCCATGAGCTGCATTTCAGTCCTTCGAAAACTACCAAACTAATCAGGTAGCGGAATGTTATAATGTTTAAGCAATTCCAAAGCGTCTATGTGAAACCTTGCGCCATAAGGTGAGCCTTTTACTTTAAAACTTCATTTTTTTTTTCATTTACGCTTTATGGCAAATAATTGTTTATGTCCTACAGGCTTTACACTTGGCGCGGTTAGCACTACCGGACCAAATACCTGTCTCGTTGCCATAGAATCTAATTCTATATGGATTGCTTATTTTTATTTAGGCCAATTTTTTTGCCCTTTGTTGACATTTTGCAACAGAGCGAGGTTCGACATCATCGTGCTCTTTGACTTCTTGAGCAACAGTGTATCATTAATGCATCCATTAATTCATATGCCATCCCTTAACCCATTGAGATTTATTTATTCTCTGGAATCACTATAACTTCGGGGTGTCCCCCAGTATTGATTCATGGACATAAGCATAATCAGAGATAATCTCATAAAAGGGACTTTTACATTTATGATTAATTGATTAATTTGTGCCTTACTCCACCTCTTCTTTGGCGTGAGTGTTTGTCGAACCAAATGGCCTCCTTTTATTCCTTTTAAGGAGCCATGGCCTCAACCACACCTCCACTAAGTGTAGTTGCATCGTCTCTTTCTGCGACATTGTGCCCTTATTGGGGACTTATAACCTTGCAGGCGTATTGCAGCTGATATATTTGATCTCGTCACTTTTCGATATCAGTAAATGTATCAGGCATCGAATCTGTTACATTTTCAAGATCGATTATTCTTTTTCACTTCACTATACATTGTGATGTGCTTGGGGATCAAAATGAGACAGAGTGGGGACCACGACAATTCCTGTCGTTCCCTTGAAAATTTCTTTTCTTATCTCCCCCTAACGACGGGAAGACTGTCTCATCAAAGTGAAATTCGCAATTCTTAGCGGTAAAGAGATCACCTGACAAAGATTTCAAATAGCGGATTATCATTGAGAATTCATATCCAACGTTAATACTTAATTGTTTTAGCAAGCCCAGTTTGGTGCGCTGTGGGGACGCAATCGGCACATATGCATAAAATATCAGGTTAAGATCCAGTTACCAACTGGTATGCATATAATAGTTGTCTAATATTGGACTTTGAAACAAATAAGTAAAGCTGCATACAATATTGCATAAATCTCGGGCATACATAGGCAATACAGTGCGCATAACCAATGCCCTATCTACCATCTATATCCTTTTGATGGTTACTTTTTGTGAGACCATTTTGCGTATGCACATGAGAAACATGGTTCTTTACTTCGATTTTATGCAATGATTATCAAGTACTTTTGATGTAAACCCTCCAGCTTTATCGAGTCTTATAGACATGGTACAATAATCAGGGTGGTGAGCCCTTAAGCGTATAATATGTACTAAGAGGTTTGTAAATGCAGCATTTCTTGTAGACGATTATTCAACATGTGACTAGAATGTCGAATTATCCACCAGATCCATAAAGTACTTTGAATGGTTCCGCACTCTGGGTGGATTTATCTACAAATATATATTGTAAGAATGGTATATTTTATTTTCGTATCTTTAGCATAAGAAGGTCTCGATCTTATTTTTGCTAAAGAGCAGGCTTTGAAAAAATGGAGTGTCGTTCCTTTGACATGGTCAATTAGGCATAATGGGAAGGGGGATATGGTTTTCAATACTTCGAAAATCAAGAATTACTTTGAGCATTACTAGTATCAACACATTGCAGTGTGTTAAAGTTTTGTCCCATTTATTTGTCACTCAAAAGAATGGATATCCGTGTAAATACTTTAACGCACGGTTTATCATGACCAAGGTGCACTAGGCAAGCATGCCAAAGCCTGTATGAGTCTATGTCCCACGGTACATTGTTAGTGACATCAGAAGATTTGACAATCCTTATCTTAGTGGGGTACATTCCACTAGAATAACTCATAAGTTTCTTTAAAATGCATTTCTTTACACTTTTGTTTAAAAGTAAAATAAATATATTTTTATTCCATTCTTACATTTTGTTTTTGTATGATTACTGTTGGTAAAAATATCTTTAACAAAGTTCGGGTTGCTCTATGTGCATATAGAGCGTATGTGACTGTAAACACCATTTTAGTAACAAAATGGTTGAGCAGTTCGTCGCTCTTATGATGATTTAATCATCATAGTCACATAGGTATTATATGTTATGAATTGCCTATTTCATTGTATGGCTATAGTGTTCTCACTATCAACTAATTATTAAAGTTATCATCGATTCATTTTTACAGTAATGAAATCGAGTATAAATTCCGAACTATGTAGTAATAAAACAAACAAATTCAATTACTTAAGAATAGAATTCGAATAAAACTAACAGTAATCAATCCAGTATCTTGTTTAGAAATCTAATCCATCAGATCAACATAAACTTTAAGACAAAACCATAGTCTAATTAAAAATTAGGCAATATGCCTGTTCAACTACTTCTGAAAAATAAACTAAATAAAGTAGATCAGTCAAAATCGGGTGCATCCATTGACTGAGCAAAGTCCTTCTTGTCTGCGATTGTGAAGTTGACATAAGCGTCATTGTCTTCTTCGTTCATAAAGTGAGATTCTTGTTCTTTAGATTCTCGATATCTCTTGTAACTGGCTGCTACTTTAGCGCTTGCATGGCAGTTCTTGTAACTGGCTGCTACTGAGCAAAGTCCTTGTTGAAGTTGTTAACCCTTTCATAGTCAAGCAAGCGGATTTCATTCCACTGAACGGTTAATTCTGGGAGCAAAGTGTCATGAATGTTCCCAAAACGTCCCTTAAGGGCGTCCCATAATTCTTTAGGTGTCTTCAACTGAAGGTACTCCCAACGTAGGCTGGGGTCAATATGTTTCCTTAGAAACATTAATGCATTTGCTTTCACCTTATCAGACGGTCCCTTGTCTGTGGGGTCTTTGGGGTCAGTAAGTGTAGCCGAGTATTCTTTAGCCACAAAAGTGGTTTCTACATCAGAAACTCACCGATGGTACTCAAGTCCTTCTGAGTCCAAAGTGTCAAATTCGGGTCGAGTTGGGTCGGCCATCTTAAAGAAGATAAAATATTACACAGTTATGAGTACATCCATATTAATTATGTTTTAGGAATATGAATTAGATTTCAAAAATCAAGATCGACAATGGTCATATTTTTCGATGCTATATGAAAATACGTTATCATATTAACTATAATGCGCATGAACTTTCATTATCATGGCAATTGTTGAATTTATGTCACTCTAAATAAAACAATTAAGAATATATGTAATATTCTAATTTTCTGAGCATGATGATTAACCACAATTATAGCAATTATAAATTTAATTAATATATCTCAAAAAAAATATGTATAATACTATTCAACAGAAAAATATAATATTCGGTGATTGAAAAGCCATCATATAATTGAAGAATTCGAAGCACTTAAATCGAAGCAATAAGTTCTTCAAAAAAAAAAAATAGATTAAAAATGAATTAAGAGTGGGGATCATACATACCCAAAAGCTCTAGGATGGTTATAAAAAAAAATCTATTTTTTTTTTTTTTTTAACATGCTGCCATCAATACAAAAAATTTGTAATTTAATATACACATGTAAAGTACCTTCAACAGTTTCAAAAGGATCATGACAAAAACAAAAAAAAAATTGGAACGGAAAGTCTAAATCATTATTCCCCAAAATAAAATATAAATGTATATATATCAAAAAAAACTTTAAAAGGAGTTTTGACTGAGTGGTCTTAAGATCTGCCTTTTTAAAAAAAAATAGAAGGAATTTTTTTTTTCAGATAACCACGCCATAATAAAGTTTGGAAGGTTATTTTATGTAATAATGTTTTCACCACATTGATCAATCAGTAGTAACAGATCAAAAAAAAATAAAAAAAAATTAAAATAAGCAGCCATTAAAAAACAGATATTCCGCACAACAATAAACAATAAAAAAAAACAGCTATGAACTAATTGATATTCGCAGCAGCAAAATAGGTTTAACAACAATAGTAACAATAGCTATAGCAACAATAGCAGATTCAACAGTAGCAACCATATACATATATATAACTATAAATATATAAAAGTATCCGTGCACCCACATATATAAATATAAATATAGATACATGTATATATATATATAGATATATAGATAGTAAATATTAATAATAGATATGAGGATTGTGATTGCATCAATTAATAATTGCTTGGTAAAAAAAAAGGCTAGTTTCGTAAGGTAGAGATCTTACCTCTGAGCTGAGAGAAAACAGAGAAGGAAGAACAATAGAAAGCTACCAACCAGTCTCGAAAACAGCAAGGAATCTCTGACTTATTTTATTTCTTCTCTTTTTTTTGTTCTTCAAACTTTGATTATGTATGTATACCGCAACTTTTTTTTTCTTTGAAGGTGGGTGATGAGAGAAGAGATCAGTGGTGATGACGGCTAGGGTTTTCTTAGTGTTAGGGTTATTAGCTCTGAGCGTGCTGATAACGTGTTGTAGGAATAATTCACCTCTATTCTTCATTAGATGAGCCCTTTAAATAGGGTACAAATACAATAGTAAATAGGGTTTACAAGGAAGCCCATTATGGCCCATAATACATAATTTACACAGTAAATCCCTAATACATATTCTATCTAGGCGATAGCACACTACGTGTAATTTCCTTAAACATAGGAAAAATACTAAAAGAATTATCATTGGTTACTCACATTGACAAAATAATTTATTTTTTTATTAAAGTATAATATCATTGGTTATTCACATTTTCATATTCATATTATAATTTGAATAAAAATTATGAATGGAAGTATTATTTTTCTATCTTTTTATCATTATTTTCTTTATAGAATTTTTTTGGAACCTTTACCTTTAGCCCCCTTAGCCCTGTAATCCTGAATCTGCCGCTGACTGTAACACCAAAGCAATGCAGACGAAGAAGACGAGAATGTGAAGCAGCTCAATGACTGCTCTTCTATCTACATATCCTTGCAGGTATACATGTATACGGACACTGAATGAAGATAAGAGAGGGATTTATTTGATTTTTAAAACCCTAAAGCTAAAGATGATTTGAGTTTAATTAACTTGAATCTTTGTTGCAGGATTGTCTTATTAAAACCAATAGGAATTGGAAGTCTTGCCGGATAGGTATATGGCCTCTTTCCTCTTCCCAGTTTATTTTACTTCTTTAGAATTCTCTGCTTTGGTTTTTGGATTTATTTCTCTCTCCATATGATGTGGGATTTGCTAAGGCCAAAACTCAGATGTTGGAAGTGAGTTATAATTCAGAATCAGTTTCTTAATATGGCTCTGAAGTTTGAATGATCGCAATATAATGATTAACTATTTTGGTGCTTCAAAAGATATATAATAAAGGGGAAAATGACCAAAGACTTCAGTTCATACAAGAAAAGATATCCTCAAATGAATCAAAATTGCTACGAGAAACTCATAGAGTAATTCTACATGGAGATAAAAATCTTACATAAACAACTGACATACCAACGTGTCAATCACTAATTGGTTAGAATGAAATGTGATATGATTCTTTTACCAATACATGATAGTCACATTGATATGTCAATATTTTATATCACATTTTTTTGTCCATGTAGAATTTACTCGAAATGAGTTTTCTTATATTCCATTCCCTCCATTGAAGGAGTACTCAAGCAATTAAATAGAAATGAAAAAAGTGAAAAAGGCAAAATTAAAAAACAAAATTGCCAACAGATAGAGAACCCTAAATCCAACACTAAAAACATGGCTTATTTTACAAAAATATATTATTCATCGTCTTTTGATTCAAATACATTTTCCCAATTTCCAGAAAAGAATGAATGTGCTGTCATATTTTGGTTATTGCTATTTGTATGGTTGTTTTTGCGAGTTGGTTGGAAAAAAATAGAAGGATTTTTGAAGAGAGAAGCAGCACAGTAGCAGAATTATGGAATCAAATTAGATTTCTTCTCAGTGCAACTCTCTGCTCCCCATGGAAGTCAATAGTTAAAGGGTGAGATTCCTTTGTGAAAAATACAAAATGGTTTGTGGGAAAAGGGGATAGAACTCGGTTTTGGGAAGATTCTTGGGTGGGCAATGGTCCTCTTAAAAATTCCTTTCCTCGTTTATATCGCTTATCCGATAATCGGAACATGCTTATCCAATCGGTCATATCATGGCATTCAAATTCTAGTTATTCATGAGGATTGAGCTTTTCTAGAAATTTCAATGATTGGGAGGCCGATGAATTGATGTCTTTATTAAACATCATTGATAATGTTCACTTTAATCGCGAGTCCTCGTATAAAAGTGCTTGAGGGGATCATTCTTCAGGATAATTCTCTTCTAAATCCTTCTTTGAAATTCTTTCAAGCCCTTCTTTGAGACGCTCCTTTCCTCAATTCAGCGTTATTTGGAATACCGGAATCCTACCAAAATTAAGGTGTTCGCATGGCTTGCATCCTTGGGAAAGGTGAGTATGTGTGACTTGGTTCAATTGAGTAGGCCTTTTATGTGTCTCTCCCCTTCGTGGTATGTTTTTTGTAAGAAGGCCAATGAAAATATTGACCATGTTTTGCTCCATTGTGAATTTGTTAAGGTGTGGTCAAAGGCTTTAGAGGTGTTTTTGTTTGATTGGAGCCTTTCCCAAGAGATGGAGTGATTTTGTGATTATAAATTAAATGGCAGTTCAGGAAGAGAAGTAAGAAGGTTAAGCAGTTATGGTGTTTCACAGTTATGGCAATGGTGTGGCAGATTTGGCGTGAACGAAACTGGAGCATTTTTGAAGATAGAAGCAG
Organism: Lonicera japonica; assembly: GCA_021464415.1. Taxonomy (NCBI): domain Eukaryota; kingdom Viridiplantae; phylum Streptophyta; class Magnoliopsida; order Dipsacales; family Caprifoliaceae; genus Lonicera; species Lonicera japonica. The sequence continues at coordinate 70,376 of JAKCWG010000434.1, forward strand.
CGTTCCATATGATATCTGGGAATCTTCTTGTTTTTTGGTTGGATTGTGGGTGAAATCTTTGAAAATTTTTGACGATTCAGATAGCCTTTTGTTTTCATTGGACTGTGATAGTATCGTAGGGTGTTGATTGGTTTGATTCTTGTTATCAATCTGCTAGAGTCTGGGCTTGTTTATATCGTTAGAGCTATATCGGTGGATATCTTATCCTCTGTTCTCTAATGTATCTTCTTTTGTAACTGTGTTGTTTTTTAGCAGTTTTTTAATAATATCTTCTGTTTCCTATAAAAAATAATAGTGCAGAGCGCTTTTTGTTTGGTTTGGCTTGTTTTAGCTTTTGATGTTGATTTCTTGTTTCGGTTGTAAAATGCTTTGTTCTTATTTGTACTCATGGGTGCAAATCTCAGTGGATTTCTCATTAACTGGGAATGGCCCTTGCTTCTCCTTCGATGTAATCGACTTTTGAGTTGTAATAAAATTCTGTTTCTTATCAAAAAATAAATCTGTATGGTTGTTTTTACCTATATATATATTGCGGTCCAATATTCCTAGCAGAAGTTCAAGCTCTCAAGGTGTGCAATGACAGAGGAATGAAAGAAAAAAGTTAGTGAAAATAGCGTGAGGGACTAATAATTTGAAGGTATGACCCTCTTATATACCTTTGTTAGTTGCCATTTATTTTGAGATAATTGTTGTGGTTTTACGGGTATGATAAACATATGCAAAATGGACTGAATTTTTTAGGCAATATTTTGATAAAATTTATGTAAAATGTACTTGCTTAGATTTAATATAACAATAATTGTGTCGATGAAACATCAGGATTCACACACCTAAATGATTCTAATGATTGAACGATGTAGAATATTCCCTCATTCATTAAGAGACTATATGAAATACAACTTGAGTTGCGTGTTCTTAGCTTCTCATTTGACATAGATATTTTTGAGAACTGGTATTGCTAAACAAGCATTGGCATAGATATCTTATGACTTATGCCAAAATAATTAATGCATTGAATGATTCATAGCCAGTTTGCGCGTTTGCCCTAAATTTTCATTTGACAAAATATGTTGCAATTCAAGAAAGTGATTCCCAATTAATCTTTTAATAAGGTAGGTTGTTCTCAAAATTAAATATATGACAAGAAAATCGGTGACAAAATTTCTACTTACAGGAGAGTTCCGTGACAATTTTAAAAAATAAAAGCAGCAATAATCTTTCAAGTAAAATACTGTATTAAAAAGTTGTAACAGCTGTTTCTAAAAAATAAAAGCAGCAATAATCTTTCAAGTAAAATACTGTATTAAAAAGTTGTAACAGCTGTTTCTAATGTTGTATATTGCTTTGTCAATTTTGCTCCCCAATTCAATTTTGTTAACTCCCTTACTTAGACACATTTCGCTGGCCAAATTACTTCCCATAATTCGGAAAATAAGTGCACAAGTGCCATAATCCAAATGAAATGTAATTCTCCTATGTACGAATCATATAGTACCTGAGTAAGGAAAATTTGCCAAATCAATGAAGAATGTCATGGAAATAACTCAAGCATGCAGATTCAATGCCTGACAGAAAAAAAGAAATACTGGAGAACGAAACCATATCAAATTTGTGAAAGAGAGAGAGAGAGAGAGAGAGAGAGAGAGAGAGAGAGAGGCAATTGAGAGAAATTAATTGAAATTTTAATTGTGAAAAATTAATTTATCTTAATTTGGAAAAGAAAGGAACCGTAATAGTTTACGGTGGACTTGGTTGCTCTTTATTACCTTTTGGTCTAATTTCATCCACTGGGGTCTAATTTGAGAGCTAAATTGTGTAGAATAGATAGCGGACCTATATTTAACAACACTGAATCGTCGTAAGCCCGTCTGGCCCAAAAAGTAACGAAACCAGAATTGCGTGGGGGCTGGCTAATTTGACCCGAAATGGCCCAAAGAAATCAGGTCACCGCCAAAGGCGGTGATGCACGTCGTTATTTGGCCAAATTCCTTCATTTAGGCTTCCGAATCCACGTACTTACTATTTAAGGCAAGTTTTAATAACGCAATAAGTTGAATTTGGAAAGTCAGCCGCACGATCCTTGACATCAGCACTGCAGAATCCCATAATTTCTGCAATTTCTTATTTTTGGCAATTTTTTTTGAATTATTTCAAAATTGTTTCCTTTCTTACATTTTGTAATCTTTTATAAGAAATTCTCATTGTAATCGTTTAGGCAGATTATCTTTAATAAAATTTGATTATTTCTCCTATATTGTGAGTTATTTTCCCATTTATAACTTTTTGCTACGTGATAAATGAATAATAGATTTTAATAAAACTTGGTGGAGATAATTTTTTTGATAAGTAGATCATCTTGACATTTTTACTATGTCCACTTTTAGTTTGAATTTTTTGATAAAATTTTGTGAAAATGATCCACTTATTATAGATATTATTTCCACCAAATTTCGTAAAAAAGTTTACCATTAAACACTCAAACTAGAATCTGTACAAGGAGTGTACGGCTTGAAGGTTAAAGGAGTCGGGATCCATCTACATCATTTCTCTAAAATATTTTGCCAGTCCTATATTGGTTTCCAAATAGTTGAAACATTCACTGGTTTGCGAGCCTCCCAAAAAGTTGAAGTCAGAAAATACTTTGCTTTTAAGACACGCACCATTAAGGAGGAGGGATTTGATAAAAGTCCCCACCCTTGATTCACCAGAAGAGCCAAATTAAAAAAATTTAGGTCCCTAAACCCCATACCTCCTTCTTTCTTTGACCAGCACATATTTTTCCATGTAACCCAGCTGACACCTTTCCTATCATTACCATTACTCCACCAAAATTTTGAAACCATTGAAGTTATGTCTTCACAAATGTAATTAGGGAGTTTAAAGACACTCATAACATATGTAGGAAATGCTTGCGCCACAGACTTTATAAGTAAATCCTTCCCAGCCCTCGAGAGCAATTTTTCTTTCCATTTGGAGACTTTTTTCCACTCTTTCACATAAGCTTGAAAAGACGTCCTTCTTGCATCGACCCGTGACCGCCGGTAAACTGCGATATTTAGCATGCTTCTAAATTTCCTCCACACCTAGCACATTTTTAACCGCTTAACGTATGCCTGGAGAGGTGTTTTTTTTATCTAGATTTACTTTTTGTTGCAAAGCGAGCTCATAGCAGCTTAATTAAAAATTTTCGCACTTCATAGGCTTGGTGAATGGTGGCATCTCCAAAGATGATTATGTCATATGCTAAAAGTGGATGAGTAACATTGGGGCCGCCTCTACTTGCACTTACACCTCGGACAGACTGATTAGATTCTGCAGCCTGAAACTGATAATAAACTTCTCATTAAAGCCTAAAGCTAACATTGTCTTCTTTAGAAAAATCCATTCAATTTGGTCATAAGCTTTTACTCATATCAATTTTAAAAGGGAAATGCCCTAATTTGCCTTTAGACTTGTTTTTTAAAATATATTCACTTCAAAAGTGGTAATGAAATTATCAGTGACGAGCCTCCCTAGTACAAAGGTATTTTGCAACTTAGAGACCACTACAAGAAAAACATTTTTAAGCCAATTTGCCACCATTTTTCCCGCGATTTTGTATATGACATTGCAAAGACTAGTTGGTCTAAATTGAGACATGTTGATGGCATCTTTGCATTTTGGAATAAGAGCAGTATTTGTATGATTAAAGTTGGTAGGAGAAGTGCCATTGTTAAGGAAGCCCAGAACAATGTTTGTGACATCCGAACCGACAATATGCCAAAACTTTTGGAAAAAGTGCAGGCATACTGTTTGGCCCCGGGGCTTTGCAAGGAGACATACTATTTAAAGCAACACGTACCTCATCAGTTTTATAGTCCTGCGAGAGTATCTCATTCATTTGGGTAGTAACTCTAGGCCTTGTTCCCTGAAGCGCGTTTTTAATAGCCAAATCGGTTGAACCATTGGATTGGAAAAGATTAGAGAAGTAGTACACCGCACAGTCTACAATCTCATGTTTAGATTGCACCACACTCCCATCATCAACTTCCAAACTGTAAATTAAATTCCTTCTATGTCGTTGAGAGGTCTTTGCTGGTGAAAAAAACTTAGTATTTTTGTCTCTACCTTTCAACCACAGCGCCCAAAATCGCAGCCTTCACATAATTTCCTCATGTTCTAACAATTTATCAATCTCTTTAACTCTAAGAACTGTCTAAATTAGGTTTAAGGTATCTTTAGATATGGGACACTATATTGCTCAACAACTCCTATACTCCTAAGGACCCAATCAACACTATCCCAATTCGTGAAGCAGTAATGCAGTATCCCATTTATGCGTGGGTCTAATTGAACAGAACAGAAACATAAACAAATTCAAATTCATTTAACCTTCCCTCCCTTAATCTGAATGCTGGTTAGCATTTCAGTTTAATCATAACCTGGAGCAGTAAAACTGGAACAAACTGCAAGCTTTCCACACAGCTTCTCATAAGTATCCAATTTCAATGTTTTTGTAAGAATATCTGCAATCTACTCCTTGCTTTGACAGTGAACCTACTCCACCACATTCTCTTTTGTGAGATCACGTAGAAAATGAAAGCGAATGTAAATACGCTTACTTCGGATGTGCATAACAAAAATTTTGACAGCTTAATTGTAGATATTTTGTCACAAAACACTTGAGTTTCCTTTTGTTGTGGACTGCACACTTCCTTAAGTACTCTTCTCAACCACATGGCTTAACAGGCACAATTGGCTGTAGCTATGAACTCTGCTTCAATTGAGCACAAACTCACCACTGGCTGCTTCTTTGAAGACTAAGACATCGCTACTGATCCAAGGGAAAACACATACCCAGATGTGCTTTTTCGGTTTTCCACGTCCACCATAATCATTATCACTGTATCCCTCAAACTTTTTTCATGCACCCTTCTTGTAATACAAACCAAAATCAATTGTGCCTTTTAAATACCTTAAAATTTGTTTGGCAGCTTGAAGGTGTAGCTTAGTTGGCATCTCCATATTTCAACTAATAAGATTGACATCAAACATTAAATCAGGACAAGTAATTGTTAGGTACATTAAGCTTCCCGTAATCTGTTTGAAGTATATACTATCAACTTTGACACCATCATTGTTTTTTAACGAGCTTAGTCCCTGGTACCATTCGATTGCGAACACCAGTACAATATTTCATATGAAATCTTGCTAAAACATCCAGTGCATACTTTTGTTGCCCCACAAATATGCCTTCATCAGTTTGCCCCACAAGTATTTCTAAACTCTTCAAACATGTATTCATTGTTTCTAGCATAAATAAGATCATCTATGTACAAGCAAACAATCAAAAATTCACCTCCTTCTCCGTGTTTAATGAACAATGTGCTCCAAGGGACACTTATTGAAATTTTCTTATACAAAATAGGATTCAATTCGATTGTACCACGCCCTAGGCATTTGTGTTGGCCCATAAAGTTCCTTTTTGATCATGTAGACTTTATCTTCTTCTCCCTTCTTCACGTAGCTAGGAGGTTGACTCACAAAAACTTGTTCTTCAAACTCACCATGGAGAAAAGCCGACTTACATCAAGCTGAAAAATAGACCAATTATTCTAAGCGGCTAAAGAAATTACTAATTGAATAGTGTCATGCCTTGCTTCAGGGGCAAATACTTCTTCATAATCAATCTCATGCTCTTGCGTATATCCTTTGGCCACCAATCTGGCCTTGTATTTGTCTATCTCCCCATTATTCTTCAGCTTCGTCTTGTAATTCCATTTGACCCCAACCATCTTTTCTCCTGCAGGTAAATCAGTTAGCACCCACGTATTATTTCTTTCAATCGCCTCCACCTCTGTATCCATAGCTTTGAGCCACTTTGAATTTTTAACTGCAACATCAAAGGAGATTAGGCCACTCCCAGCAAATAAAGCATGATGGGCTATAGTCGTTCATCCATACAGGTGGTATTCTAATCCATTGGCCATCACCTTTAGTTAAGTTTTTAAAATTTTCTGCTCCAAGGGCGCTGTTAGTGAAGTCAGCAGTGTTAGTGTCCCCTTTACTGTCATATAATTCAGAAGCAACACACTTTTGTGGAGACTTATTCCAATCGCAACAACTCTCCTCTTCAAACACTACGTCTCAGCTGATAATAATCTTTTCTGAAATAGGATTGTAAACAGAGGAGAAAATAGAATGTATTTGAATGAATTAAAAAGAACATACAGCTGCCTCTTTTATAAAGGAATTCTACAACATAAAAAAGGAAACAAAACCTAAATTAGCCTAACAATATACAGCTGTAGCTTGCCTCAATAAAAAAATCCCCTAATATCCTGCTAATTTAATAACAACTCCTACAATTGTGTACAATTAAATCTCCTAACATTTTTCTAAATATCTCAGCCGATCTTATCTTTTAACACTCCCCCTCAAGCTGGTTTAAAGATATCTTCCATAGCCAGCTTGCCAATCAATCTGTCAAACTGCTTTGTATGCATTCATTTTGTGAGTACATCAGCAACTTGCTCATTAGTAGGAATGTACAGCATGCAAATCAGTCCATTCTTGAGCTTTTCCTTAATAAAGTGCTTGTCAACCTCCATGTGTTTTGTTCGGTCATGCAATACTGGATTATGAGCTATTGAAATAGCTGCTTTGTTTTCGCAGTATACTTTCATTGGCATAGAATTTGAGACCTTTAGTTCTTCTAATAGCCGTTTAATCCACAACACCTCACAGATTCCGAGAGTTACCGATCTAAACTCAGCCTCTGCACTACTCCTAGCCACCATATTATGTTTTTTGCTATGCCAAGTAACAAGGTTACCTCCAACAAAGGTGCAGTAACCAGAGGTTGAACGCCTATCCACAGCACTTTCGGCCCAATCAGCATATGTAAATGCTTCAACTTGTAGGTGTCCATGATATTTAAATAGTAAGCCCCTTCCTGGTGACCCTTTAAGATATCTGAGTACTATATAAACAGCATCAAAGTGTTGTTGTCTTGGTGCATGCATGAATTGGCTCACCATGCTCACTGCAAAAGCGATATCCGGACGTGTATGCGACAGGTAGATTAGCTTGCCAACTAGCCTTTGATATTGTTCTTTGTCCTTCACTTCATCATCTTTGGAAGGAAACAACTTTAGGTTGGGTTCAAGGGGTGTCTCGGCTGGTTTACTGCCTAGTTGTCCTGTTTCACCAAGCAAATCAAGGACATATTTACGTTGGTTTACGAATATGCCTTCTTTGGATCTAGCAAACTCCATTCCAAGAAAGTACTTTAAGGATCCTAAATCCTTGATTTCAAATTCAGTTGCAAGTCTTCTTTTCAATCGTTCAAATTATTCTTTGTCATTACCTGTCAATACTATATCATCCACATAAACAATCAAAATAGCCGTCTTACCATCTTTGTTGTGTTTATAGAACATAGTATGATCCGCTTGGCTTTGACAGTAGCCATAATTCTTGACAGCTTTTCCAAATCTCTCAAACCAAGCTCTAGGAGATTGCTTGAGGCCATATAAAGACTTTTTTAATTTACTGACTTTATTTGAACCAAGTTTCTCCTCAAAATTGAACTTCTGTCAGGTACCAAACCTCCAGTTCGTGCAGCATATCGAATGTCTTAGCCCGAACTAGCAGAACTTCGAAAATAGTTGAAGAAGCTACTGGATGCGAGGTTAGTGCAACTAGCCAAATCGCCTTATGGAGCTCCTGTCCTCTTTCAGAAGAAACAAGACGGTTCCCTAAGGATGTACGACGATTATCGAGCTCTCAACAAGGTGACCATAAGGAATAACTATCATATCCCTCTAGTCGCCGATTGCTTCGATCAACTTAGCCGGGCAAAAATATTCACAAAGCTTGATCTCAGATCTGGATATTGGCAAGTTCGTATTGCAGCAGGGGACGAGGGAAAAACCACCTGTGTCACAAGATATGAAGCCTATGAATTTCTGGTTATGCCATTTGGGCTCACTAATGCTCCAGCCACCTTCAGCACTCTGATGAATCAAGTTCTCAGGGATTATTTGGATGATTTCGTTGTGGTCTACCTCGACGATATTGTGGTTTTTAGCGAAAGCATGGAGGAACATGAACAACACCTGAGGAGGGTATTAGAAAGACTTCGAAAGCATGAGTTGTATCTCAAACTATCGAAATGTTCTTTTGCGCAGAAACGTATCAAGTTCTTGGGCCACATCATCGAACAGGGGAAAGTGCAGATGGATCCGGTTAAGGTCAAAGTCATACAGGAGTGGCGGGCGCCCACGAATGTGTCCGAACTCCGTTCTTTTCTGGGACTCGCCAATTACTATAGGAAGTTCGTGAAGAACTACTCGAGTATTACAATGCCCCTAACGGAACTCTTGAAGAAGTTGAAAGTTTGGGATTGGTCGACGAGTTGCCAAGCTGCCTTCGATGCTCTGAAGAGGGCCATGTCTGAAGATCCCGTTCTTGCACTGCCAGATGTGACTAAGCCGTTCGAAGTGCATACCGATGCATCGGATGCAGCCCTAGGAGGAGTCTTGATGCAGGAAAGTCACCTGGTAGCTTATGAGAGTCGAAAGCTCAATGACACGGAGAAGAGGTACTCTGCCCATGAGAAAGAGTTGCTCGCTGTGGTCCATTGTCTAAGGTTATGGAGGCATTACCTTCTCGGTTCTCGATTTCTAGTGAAAACGGATAACACCGCGGTTAGTCACTTCCTTAGTCAACCGAAATTGAGTTCCAAACAAGCGAGGTGGCAGGAGTTACTAGCAAAATTCAACTTCTGGATGGAGTATAAAGCAGGCTCGACCAATCAAGTGGCGGATGCGTTGAGCCGTATAGTTGAGTTCAACCAACAGGCAAATGCGTTCCTTAATGCCATTTTTCGAATCGATAGTCAAGTATCAACTGAAATTCGAGAAAAAATCAAAAATGCGCTACCGCAAGATCCAGTTTCCGCTCAACTATTGAAGATGATCGAGAAGGGGAAGACGTGACAGTTTTGGTTGGACGACGGGTTCGTGTTGACAAAGGGAAATCGAGTCTTTGTTCCTCGAGTAGGGGAGTTGAGGCGTACTCTAATCCGAGAATGTCACAATACTTTGTGGGCGGGACATCCTGGTCAAGAAAGAACGCTGGCCCTCCTCAAGCAAGGTTACTACTGGCCCCAAATAGAAGATGGTGTCGAAAGCTATGTTAGAACTTGCCTTATCTGTCAACAGGACAAGATCGAAAGAAGACAACCAGCAGGGTTATTGGAACCTCTACCTATCCCGGAATGACCGTGGGAGAGCATTTCACTTGATTTTATATCAGGCCTACCCAAAGTGGGGGACTTGACAACCATCCTTGTGGTCATTGATCGGTTCTCGAAATATGCCACTTTCATTGCAGTTTTGAAGAACACGTCTGGTGAGGAGACTGCACAATTATTCTTCAAGTATGTGGTTAAATATTGGGGGATCCCTCGAAGCATTGTCAGCGATAGGGACTCTCGATTCACGGGAAATTTTTGGAAGGAACTCTTCAAGGTTCTCGGCTCCAAGTTGTGTATGAGTTTCAGCTACCACCCTTAGTCCGATGGACAAACTGAAAGATACAATGCAATGCTCGAGGAATATCTACGCCACTTTGCTAGTGCAACTCAGCGAAATTGGGTCAAATTATTGGATGTGGCTCAATTGTGCTTTAATGCTCAGAAGAACTCCGGGACAGGCAAGAGTGCTTTCGAAATAGTGACGGGACAGCAGCCAATCCTTCCTCACACCGCCAACTTGATGCCATTTTCCAAATCTCCTCGAGCCCGTAATTTCTCAGAAGAGTGAAAGCAGAATATTGAGTTGGCTCATTCGCACCTAGAGAAGGCCACCCATCGAATGAAGAAGTATGCAGATCAGAAAAGGCGACCGTTAGAGTTCCAAGTAGGAGATCTCGTAATGGTAAAGCTCCTTCCACAAGATAGGAAGTTCTTAAGGGGTCGAGACCCATGCCTTCTGCAAAAATATGAGGGGCCGCTTAGGATTGTGAAAAATATCGGGAAAGTGGATTATCGGATTGAACCCCCTAGTTGGCTGAAGGTTCACCCAGTATTTCATGTCAGCATGTTGAAACCGTACTTTGCTGATACTTCCGATCCAACCAGGGGAGAGTCTAGTCGTCCAGGGCTAAAGCAGAGAGCAGAAGGGAAGAAGTCAGTCGAAGCCATCCTGGCCGATCGAGTTGTGACAGCTTCTCGTAAACAACACCAAGAGTTTCTCGTCAAATGGGTAGGAAGGGACCCCGAAGAGAACACTTGGGAAAGGGCATCATACCTATCGGCCTTCTAGGACCAGATCACAGCATACCTCAATCAGTTGCTGTGAGAATCCGCAAATGCGACCCCCGGGTTCTCGTTCTCGTTGGTGGGCGTCTGAAACATCGGAAAGGATTTCGTTGTTCCATTTGCTTCTATGTGTTGATAATTCATATCGGGAGTCCCTCTATCCTATTTCTAGATGCAAGAGGGTTCGTTTAGAGTCGCCAGTACGTTTTACGAGAAAACGGACAAAATGATTGTGTAAGAGGGAAGGCTACAGATAAGCCTTTCTTTACACGTTTGTCTACGAAACCAGGATTCTATAGGGTTCGGGAACTATATTACGGTTTGGGAAGGTGTTAAGCACCCATTCCGCTCTTTCGGTCTCTAGTGGTCTTATATGTTTATTATATGTTGGAAAACTTGGATGCTTTTACTGATATTCTACTGCTTTCTGAAAATAACTAATGAAAACCTGTTTTTCGAGCGCGCTAGGAATCTACCACAACTATGTCGCCACTTCGCTTATTAGGAATCTAGAAGAGACTTTAGTTACCTTCCCGACGATATATATAAGAATAAGAGAAAATATAATACGACAGAGAAGACCTCCGGCGAATATTAGCTTTTCCTCTTAGAAATATTTTCTGCGGTCTGACTCTAGAAGGTGGCACTCCGGGTGCCAAGATTAGATCCGAGACTCTTGCGGAAATAAATTTTATCGCAGATGCTACCGGAGAATGCTTAAAGATTAAAAAATATGAGAGAGAATAAGGAATTTTAATATAGAAATTATGGCGAGAAGTTGCCGTCCAGAACCCTTGTGGGTGTTGGCCTATTTATAGTGCTCGGGAGAGATTGTCGCGCGACATTCCCCCAGAAAGGGCAAGTGTAGCGCGACATTTCTCTTTGTCGCGCGACAATCCATTTCACTGTACCTGTTTGTCGCGCGACATATCTGTTTGTCGCGCGACAAACGGCTGGAGTGATGGGTTCTGACACTGTGATGTGTCAGAAAGTGGTTGGTCGGGTGCATAGGGGTTTGTCGCGCGACATAAGAGTGATTGTCGCGCGACATTATGTTTGAGGCTTGGAACCTCTGATACCAATATAGTGGGGACTTATTCGTAGTTTTAGACTACGCAACAAGGGGAGAAGAGACACACTCTAAACAAAATAACAAAGACAATAGAAATTAACACATGACACAGCAACGGGTTTCTGGATCAAAACAACAAACCATATGAGAGATGATAAGAACATAACAGAAACAAAAGATTAAAACACATGAACCTAAGATTCCAAGAAGACCAATAATAATGTAAAAAAGGAGGGGCATCACTTAAACATAAATAGGACTAGTAACGGACTTACTCTGACTTACATAAATAAGTGTGAAAATATGTTTGACAAGGATCAAACATAAACCAGTACCAAGAAAGATAAGAACACCAAGGATAATATAAAATAAGATAGGCATCTTATAAAATACGAAAGACTCTCATGGAGAGATTACAAACTTTCTCACACTAGCACACTTTACAAAATAGAAAACTCGATGATCAAACAAACTAATGCTAGCTCCTTTTATAAGCGAAGGGCTTAGCTACAATCCAAATAAAGGAGGACCAGCTGTCCAAAAGATAAAGAGATAAGATTCTCTTTTATAAAGTAAAAGCTTACAATATTCGCACGCCAAAAGCAAAAGTAAATAAAGAAAAGTATAGCAAAAGATGCTTCACAAGCAGATGTCGGGGCAGTGGAGGAATGCGTCATGCATGACGTCAGTGAGCACTTAATCTGTCTCATTCCCGTCATCATCCCAATCCCAATTATTTCCGCCATACAGAGGAGAATAGGGACTGTAAGGACCATCATCATCATCTGGACTAGTAGCAGCAAGCTCGTCAAGTTCATTGGCAAAAGCCATTAGATTAGGATCATCTGGTTCTTCGTCGCTGCTATTATCACTGATTCCAACAAAAGCTTCAGAATCTGAACTTAAATCACCATAGTCCCAGCGGTGAGTAGAGGCGTAAGAGTACAAGTGTTCAAACAGAAGAACAACGTTATCATTCTCGAAAGAACTTTGCCACGGATCATGAGAAAATTTAACAAAATCTGGAACAGAATCATAATCAACCTTATTTAAATCACATATGTTCTTTAGAAAAGTAACATAGTCAAGATCGTAAGGTTCTTTGATAGATTTTGATAAATTGCGGGTAAACCAGGCTTCAATGGTGGCGTTAGAGCCATCTGGAATGGGAGTCCTGAGAGGTTTGTGAAAATGGATTAAACAGTAAGTATGGTAGTGAGTTTGCAAGGCTTCTTTCCATTGGTCAACTGTTTTAAACCATTTCAAAAAGGTAATAAAATTATATGAACTAGGAAGTCCATATAGTTCTTGGTGAGCGGTCTGGATCTCAGGCTCTGAAGTGGCAATCTGAATATACAACAGCAGGTCAGCTGCTTTGAAGATAAAACCAATATGGTAGACCTGAGTAAGGTACCATAAAAAGACAATAGCAATCTTGGGGACACGGTAACAATAATGGATATGGAAAAGAGAACAAAATGGGTAATCAGGATGAAGGCGAAGTCCTCTGAAACAAAGACCATGCTTTTCAAGCAATATGCACAGATACTTGAAAATTTGTTCTTTTCCACGGGAACAAAGAGTGCGATTGAGAACTCTGTCTTGAAGCTCGTAAGGAAGATAAGGAATAGCTTTCAACGGATCAATGTTTGGATCAATTTCAGAAAACTGGAAAGGAGGAGGGAAAGGAGAGGGATTTGAGGAACTGGCCATATCTGAGAGAGAGACTTGGGCTAAAGTATAGACGGTAGGAAGAGTTGATGAATTTCTGAGAAGGAACTCGTTGAATTTATAGGGTTTGCAAAAGGGTTCCTTTTCAAAAGGGGCGATGTGGGATACAAAGCTTAACTCGGAAGGTTTGCTTAGCTGAGGAGGTTTTCTTGAGAAGAAATCAGCTATAACATTATTTTTGCCTTTAAGATGTTTAACTTCATAATCCCATTGGGAAAACCATTCTGCCCAACGAAGTAATTGAGAGTTAGGAATTTGCTTATTTTTAAATTGGATCATCGCAGGAAAAGATGACATGTCCATCTCTATTTTGAAATGATATCCAATTAAGTGAAACTGGAACTTCTCAATTCCTCTTCTGACTGCAAGGATCTCTTTGAAGGTGCTATGATAGTGAATCTCACCTTGCTTAAATCGTCCTGACTTGTATCCACACGGAATTCTAACACCATTCTTTTCTTCAAGGAGAATTGCTGCCCAAAATTCGTTACTTGCATCAGTCTGAAGGATGCGCTGACCATCAGCGGGAATTTTCAATCTGGGGAGTTGAGTTGTAAGGGCTTTCAACTTCTGGACTGCTTCAGCTTGGGCTTTTGACCATGGAGGTGGAGACTTCTTGAGAAGAGCTGACAGAGGAGCGGTGTAGGTTACAACCTTTGGGATAAACGGAGACATGTAATTAACCAAACCAAGAAATTGCTGAATTTGAGTTTTGGTGGTTAATTTGTCAGGGAACTTCTGTAAATCCTTTGAGATATGCTCTTGGAGTTGAATCTTGCTATCTTTGATTTGCATGCCTAAGAAATCAATCTCAGGAGTTCCAATTATCATTTTTCTTTCTGATAACATGATTCCATGGGTGAGAACAATATGATGAAAATGGTGAAGCAACTGCACATGTTCAGCTTCAGAGGAGCTAAACAGGAGGATATCGTCAATGAATATTAAAGCGTTGGCTGCAATTGGTTCGAAAATTGACATCATTGTTTTCTGGAAAATGGAAGGAGCATTCTTGAGTCCAAAGGGCATAACAGTCCACTGGTAATGGAAACCAGGGATACAGAAGGCGGTTTTCGGGCGATCATCTGGGCGAATGCCGAGTTGCCAAAATCCGGCTTTGAGATCAAACTTGGAGAAGATGTTGGCATTGGAGAGGTGACTGAATAGCGAATGCTTCTGAGGTAAGGGAAATTTATCACTGGCCAAAAAATAGTTCAACGGTTGGTAATTGATTACCAATCGCATTTTTCCTCGGATCTGCTCAGAACGTTTATTGACATAAAAGGCTTCGCAAGCCCATGGAGACGTGGTGTCCTCAATCAATTGTTGCTGTTTGAGGGATTGTAATTCTTTTAAGGCAAGAGCTTGGTGTTCTGGATTCATTCCAGAATGAGAGGCTCTAGTAGGGTTTACATCCTTATTTAGCTTGAATGGAAGAGTGACAAAAAACTTGCTGTTTCCCCATAATGGGTTCTGACATTTGGTGAGGAATTCGGTATGATTTTCAGCACATGACATGGTGATTATTTTCTGGCGAATGTCATTTATTGAGAGACTGGGGTCAAGTGGAGGTGAAGAAGCTGCCTGGTAGAAATCAAGAACTGCTTGCATATCATGCCAGGGAAGAAAGAATTTCTTGTAGCGTAAACCATTGTCCTGGAGTTGTACTGGCAGTTTCTTAATAAAATCCCATCCTAACATGATCGCATCCATTGGAACAGGGCTTCCGTAAACAATATGTTTGAGGCGTAAGCCTGGAAGAATTTGGATGAGGATTGGCTTAGAGACCATGGTACCATACATAATTTCACCATTAGCACATCGGAATGCTATGCGACAAGGCTTCCAAAAAGTGGATGGAAGTAGGGATGGATTTACAAGAGTGCGGGAGGCACCTGTATCAAATAGAGCAAGAACTTTAATAGGTTTTGAATATGCTTCTGTAAAAAGTTTTACATATGCATGGGGAGTTTGAGCCACAAATAGTTCTTCTTCTTGATTTGAACAGGTCAGTTGCTGTAAGTGAAATGCTTCATCACTTGGGAGAGAGGATACTTCGCTTTCATTTTCACTAGCAGGTTCACTTTCTGCTTCTGATTGCTCAGAATCAGTATAAGCGATCTTCATCAAGCTTTCAGGAGATGCTTCATCTTGGGCAGATAGGACTGATTCAACATCGGATTCTGCAATATCCGGAGCAAGCTTGTGTAGAAGTGCCATGAACTGGGCCTTCTTTTCACCATTCGGACAATTCTTCGCATAATGGCCTGGCTTCTTGCAAATGAAACATTTATCTGTCTTCTTTCCTCGGAATGTCCTTTTTTTGACAAATTTGAAGTGCTTGAACTTCTTCTTCTTCTTCTTGTAGGGTTTGACAAAGTCATTTGAAGAATAATTGGAGGAGCGAGAAGACTTTCTAAACTTCTTTTTCTTTGCATGGCGCTTATGCTGGGTACAATCACAACCTTCTTTATTCTTGCACTTAATTTTCCAGTGATCTTTGTTGCAGGCCTTGGAGAGCATTTTGCTTGTTTTCTCCATTTGATCCATAAGCGTCTTCTGGTTACAAATCCTTTCAACAGAATCTGTAAGGAGCTCATAGATTCTTCCCAAAGAGAGAGTTTTCAGATCAAGCTTTTGAATTTTTAACAGCTTCTCTGCTTCTGAGACAAGGGCATCTGGGAAGGACTGGAAAAAGATTTGTTTAAGGTTGGGATCATCAATTCCACCAAGAATGTAGAATCGTTTTGACATTCGATCATAATGGCGTTCAAGATCAGCTTCTTGAAGTGAACAACACTTCATTCCCATAAATTCTGCACGTGCGATATCACCAAATTTGGACGGAGTTCCAACAAACTCATTGTAAATGGTGCCGAGGAAAACATCAATAGAGGTAACTTGCTGTAACTGAAGTTGCCTATATTCTTGGAGTGATTCGTACCAATCATACAAACGTCCAGATAAGCGTGCCAGAAAACGCTTAAATACAGACCGTAGATCATAAAGCTCATTATCTGCAATAATCCAAGCTTTAAATTGGAAGAAACGGTCACGCCAAAACTTTGGTTTAATGTCATCAATGGTAAATCGAAGATGGTTTTCTTGGTGATGGTTTGTGGGAATAGTATTGGGTGCAGGAACAGGAGTTGGTTGAGGATTTTCTGGTGGGTCTTCAACCATTGGTTCATTGGTTTCATTGGTAGGTTGGGTTCCTGAGGCTTGAGCGGCATACAACTGTTCAAAAGAACCAAACAAATCATCTGACTCAGTTCTAACAGGAGTATGATCAGGTAAGGTAAGAGCTCTTAGGAAAGAGGCTATTTGGTTTGTTGGCTGACTTTCGTGGATTTCCATAGCAAACATATCCATAGGCTTGGTGGAAGCACCTTGGATAATATCAGTAGCATCTGATGGGTGGCGATAAGCTTCTGGATTAGTAACTGGAGAGGTTTTGGTTGCTTGAATAGCTGGTGTGGAAGATGGAGGGCGAGAAGTTTGGAGGGGTGTTGGTTCGTTAAGAACAATGCCACGGGCTTCTCTGGCAGTAGGAGAGGGTTTGGACCATTCAATGTCAGAGGGATGCTTTGCTTGGAAAGGGTAGTTTGACTTACGAGGTTGGAACACCGGTGTAGGGGTTTGTTTAGGCTTTGGAGGAGAATTGGACCATGGGGGTAATCTCCTCTTGGGTGGTTCATCCCAAAGATTGAGGGAAGTAGAACGAGGGTTGGCTAAAGAATATTCGGCCGGATTAAAAGTGGATAGGACGGGCGGATCAGTTGGATAAAAGATTGAAACATCCGGAATGTCACGAGTGTTTGGAAACAAGGACTTGGGCCTTTCTTGAGAGTAAGCATAATTAATTGCTTCACTCCGCTCAATAGATTCAAGCTGAGCTAAAAGGGCTCGTTTCTCTGCTTCCTTTTCTCGGAAGAAGTTTGAAGTGGCAGCAAAATCATTAACCGTGGTGGCAACATACGTCATTTGGTCATGCAAGTTCCTGATTCTCATTTTAATATCAGCAATCATTTCAGGGATAGTGGAAAGAGAAGAAATCTTCTTATTCATCTGCTGTGTTTGCTGGGCAATTTGAGAGAGGACCTTGTTCTGTGCCAATGCATTTTCTGCTTGCCAATTTAATGCTGCTTCAGCCGCTGTAATCTTTTTCACCTGTCCATCGGAACCAATGGAAGTAGGATCCGGAATTTTCCAACGATGACTCACATGGGTTGTGAGGTTATCAAAATCTTCTGCTGGGGGAAAATTTGGTTCTGGGGAATTTGGTTCTTGAGCCATATAAAAACATGGGAGTGGTTCAGGCTGTATCTGTTTAGGCGGAGAGTAACAGGAGGGTGCTTGGCGGTATGGACGGCCAAGAGCCTTTAGGGCTTTCTGGGTGTAGGGTGAAAGACGTTGAGGAGGTGGTTGTGGTGGAGATGGGTTTTGTGGAGGCGGTGGAGGCTTGCACTCTGGGACTTCTGGAGGAGGTATAGGTTTAGGCCTGTCTCCATAAGTGACATAATAGTTAAATTTGCCACTTGGTTCACCAAGAAGATCAACTGTAGGGTCACCTGCTTGGTAACGTTCTTCTAGAAGTTCCTGAGAATTTAAGGCTTTTCCAGCCTTCTTTTTTCTGTACAACCTCAATTCTGCAGGTTCTAACTCTGCCTCAAACGCTAACTCTTCACAATCATCACAACAACAGTCATCACATGGGATGTGCACCTTTGGTTTGGAGAACTGATACACAGGTTTGCCATGTCGGTTAAACGACCAGATTGGCAAAGAACCATTTTCAAGGACTAGATCTGTGGGTAACCTGCGTATTTCTTGCATCATCATGAGTTCAGTTTGAAAAGGGTTTCGCTCAGGAGAAACTGGGATATTTTTCTTACTGAATCTCATTTCAATTTGTTTATCAGCCCTGCGGGTATAAGTGGGGTCAGTCTGCTGAAAAGACTCTGTGTTGGCTTCCGCCTGGAGCTTTTCGTAGGAAGTAACCCATACTTCTGGTAAGAGAGTCACAAGTTCATCACGAGTGAGCTGTCGGGGAACATAACTGGCGGTGTGAGCTCGATCTGAATCAATTGTGAGCATGAGGGCTTCTGATGTAGAGGATCCGGGAATACAGAGATCATAAGAATGATTCTGCACACGGTAGACCATTTGCTGGTGGATGGTTGCTGCTGCAGTACCTGGGATCATAGAGACACCAGAGATCTGAACCTGGATCTTCAAAGCAGAGCAAACATACGGGTCACTGAGAGGGATATTGAAATTAGGATACAATGTAAAAAACACTGTTCCGGCATTCAATGTGGCTTGAACATTGCCAAGGATTGCTTGCTGATAATTTGTCAGCCGTGAATCAACAAGAGCAATACGGGCAACTGCTTGTAAACCTTTGCGTCCATGAAAAGTAACAGCAAAACGGATTGCTCCGAAATGCAAGTGGGTATAACCTTGTGATAAGGCTAAGCTAGAAATATCTGCTGAAATCGGGACAGTGAAGAACTGTTCTTCATGTCCTGATTTGACAAACAAAGAATCAAAAGGAGTACACTGAACAAATTCACGAACTGGAAGTTTTGATTTGTCAGAGACGACTAGCTGTTTGACTCTTTTGGTGAAAGACTCAGAAGAGGGCTTCTGAAAGACATGATAGGGATTTGTGATAGCTAATTTAGTCTCGGGGATTTTTGTGTCTGGGATATGTGTGATTTCAAACAAAGACTCAATTTTATCACTACGAGAGCTATTAGACCTAAAAGACTCAGAAGGACTTATAGACTTAGAAGAAGAAGCAGACATGGACTTGGATTTGGAAAACATTTAGAATAGATAGGCAACAAATGATTTTTTAAGAAATTTGGTTATAAATTATGCTTTCGATAGCAGATAAACAAAACACTTTGGGTTTTTGGAAAAGCAATAATCAAAGTAGATCAGGGATCTAAAGACGACCTTACACAAAATTTCATAATCACATATTTGACCACAATCTGCGAGCCTTTATCGGGCATACACACGGCTGTCCATCGCCTAAAACCCAGCGCTCAAACACCTGTCCATATATGTGAGTATAACCTTTTGTGTAAAAGATTTATACATGTGTTCAGAAAATTAGAACGAACGTTTTCTGATACAGGAGATCCAAACAACTTATTCTGAGTGTTCTGATGTGAGAGATCCATACAAAATGGCAGTCACAGAGCAAACTAAAATCAGAAGAAGAAGATAAATGGCAGCTGTAGAGCATACTTATCATTCCTCAGAATTTTCATACTAATCATAGTATAAATATCACTAAGAAAAATCTGTTTTCTTATACCAAAATATTTTAATCAGCTGTTATGGAAAAAATAGTTTATTACCAAAATTCGTAAAATCATAAGTTTGCCCTGAAGAACTACTCACGGATAGACATAATTCTACCTCTGATACCAATATAGTGGGGACTTATTCGTAGTTTTAGACTACGCAACAAGGGGAGAAGAGACACACTCTAAACAAAATAACAAAGACAATAGAAATTAACACATGACACAGCAACGGGTTTCTGGATCAAAACAACAAACCATATGAGAGATGATAAGAACATAACAGAAACAAAAGATTAAAACACATGAACCTAAGATTCCAAGAAGACCAATAATAATGTAAAAAAGGAGGGGCATCACTTAAACATAAATAGGACTAGTAACGGACTTACTCTGACTTACATAAATAAGTGTGAAAATATGTTTGACAAGGATCAAACATAAACCAGTACCAAGAAAGATAAGAACACCAAGGATAATATAAAATAAGATAGGCATCTTATAAAATACGAAAGACTCTCATGGAGAGATTACAAACTTTCTCACACTAGCACACTTTACAAAATAGAAAACTCGATAATCAAACAAACTAATGCTAGCTCCTTTTATAAGCGAAGGGCTTAGCTACAATCCAAATAAAGGAGGACCAGCTGTCCAAAAGATAAAGAGATAAGATTCTCTTTTATAAAGTAAAAGCTTACAATTTTCGCACGCCAAAAGCAAAAGTCAATAAAGAAAAGTCTAGCAAAAGATGCTTCACAAGCAGATGTCGGGGCAGTGGAGGAATGCGTCATGCATGACGTCAGTGAGCACTTAATCTGTCTCATTCCCGTCATCATCCCAATCCCAATTATTTCCGCCATACAGAGGAGAATAGGGACTGTAAGGACCATCATCATCATCTGGACTAGTAGCAGCAAGCTCGTCAAGTTCATTGGCAAAAGCCATTAGATTAGGATCATCTGGTTCTTCGTCGCTGCTATTATCACTGATTCCAACAAAAGCTTCAGAATCTGAACTTAAATCACCATAGTCCCAGCGGTGAGTAGAGGCGTAAGAGTACAAGTGTTCAAACAGGAGGACAACGTTATCATTCTCGAAAGAACTTTGCCACGGATCATGAGAAAATTTAACAAAATCTGGAACAGAATCATAATCAACCTTATTTAAATGACATATGTTCTTTAGAAAAGTAACATAGTCAAGATCGTAAGGTTCTTTGATAGATTTTGATAAATTGCGGGTAAACCAGGCTTCAATGGTGGCGTTAGAGCCATCTGGAAGGGGAGTCCTGAGAGGTTTGTGAAAATGGATTAAACAGTAAGTATGGTAGTGAGTTTGCAAGGCTTCTTTCCACTGGTCAACTGTTTTAAACCATTTCAAAAAGGTAATAAAATTATATGAACTAGGAAGTCCATATAGTTCTTGGTGAGCGGTCTGGATCTCAGGCTCTGAAGTGGCAATCTGAATATACAACAGCAGGTCAGCTGCTTTGAAGATAAAACCAATATGGTAGACCTGAGTAAGGTACCATAAAAAGACAATAGCAATCTTGGGGACACGGTAACAATAATGGATATGGAAAAGAGAACAAAATGGGTAATCAGGATGAAGGCGAAGTCCTCTGAAACAAAGACCATGCTTTTCAAGCAATATGCACAGATACTTGAAAATTTGTTCTTTTCCACGGGAACAAAGAGTGCGATTGAGAACTCTGTCTTGAAGCTCGTAAGGAAGATAAGGAATAGCTTTCAACGGATCAATGTTTGGATCAATTTCAGAAAACTGGAAAGGAGGAGGGAAAGGAGAGGGATTTGAGGAACTGGCCATATCTGAGAGAGAGACTTGGGCTAAAGTATAGACGGTAGGAAGAGTTGATGAATTTCTGAGAAGGAACTCGTTGAATTTATAGGGTTTGCAAAAGGGTTCCTTTTCAAAAGGGGCGATGTGGGATACAAAGCTTAACTCGGAAGGTTTGCTTAGCTGAGGAGGTTTTCTTGAGAAGAAATCAGCTATAACATTATTTTTGCCTTTAAGATGTTTAACTTCATAATCCCATTGGGAAAACCATTCTGCCCAACGAAGTAATTGAGAGTTAGGAATTTGCTTATTTTTAAATTGGATCATCGCAGGAAAAGATGACATGTCCATCTCTATTTTGAAATGATATCCAATTAAGTGAAACTGGAACTTCTCAATTCCTCTTCTGACTGCAAGGATCTCTTTGAAGGTGCTATGATAGTGAATCTCACCTTGCTTAAATCGTCCTGACTTGTATCCACACGGAATTCTAACACCATTCTTTTCTTCAAGGAGAATTGCTGCCCAAAATTCGTTACTTGCATCAGTCTGAAGGATGCGCTGACCATCAGCGGGAATTTTCAATCTGGGGAGTTGAGTTGTAAGGGCTTTCAACTTCTGGACTGCTTCAGCTTGGGCTTTTGACCATGGAGGTGGAGACTTCTTGAGAAGAGCTGACAGAGGAGCGGTGTAGGTTACAACCTTTGGGATAAACGGAGACATGTAATTAACCAAACCAAGAAATTGCTGAATTTGAGTTTTGGTGGTTAATTTGTCAGGGAACTTCTGTAAATCCTTTGAGATATGCTCTTGGAGTTGAATCTTGCTATCTTTGATTTGCATGCCTAAGAAATCAATCTCAGGAGTTCCAATTATCATTTTTCTTTCTGATAACATGATTCCATGGGTGAGAACAATATGATGAAAATGGTGAAGCAACTGCACATGTTCAGCTTCAGAGGAGCTAAACAGGAGGATATCGTCAATGAATATTAAAGCGTTGGCTGCAATTGGTTCGAAAATTGACATCATTGTTTTCTGGAAAATGGAAGGAGCATTCTTGAGTCCAAAGGGCATAACAGTCCACTGGTAATGGAAACCAGGGATACAGAAGGCGGTTTTCGGGCGATCATCTGGGCGAATGCCGAGTTGCCAAAATCCGGCTTTGAGATCAAACTTGGAGAAGATGTTGGCATTGGAGAGGTGACTGAATAGCGAATGCTTCTGAGGTAAGGGAAATTTATCACTGGCCAAAAAATAGTTCAACGGTTGGTAATTGATTACCAATCGCATTTTTCCTCGGATCTGCTCAGAACGTTTATTGACATAAAAGGCTTCGCAAGCCCATGGAGACGTGGTGTCCTCAATCAATTGTTGCTGTTTGAGGGATTGTAATTCTTTTAAGGCAAGAGCTTGGTGTTCTGGATTCATTCCAGAATGAGAGGCTCTAGTAGGGTTTACATCCTCATTTAGCTTGAATGGAAGAGTGACAAAAAACTTGCTGTTTCCCCATAATGGGTTCTGACATTTGGTGAGGAATTCGGTATGATTTTCAGCACATGACATGGTGATTATTTTCTGGCGAATGTCATTTATTGAGAGACTGGGGTCAAGTGGAGGTGAAGAAGCTGCCTGGTAGAAATCAAGAACTGCTTGCATATCATGCCAGGGAAGAAAGAATTTCTTGTAGCGTAAACCATTGTCCTGGAGTTGTACTGGCAGTTTCTTAATAAAATCCCATCCTAACATGATCGCATCCATTGGAACAGGGCTTCCGTAAACAATATGTTTGAGGCGTAAGCCTGGAAGAATTTGGATGAGGATTGGCTTAGAGACCATGGTACCATACATAATTTCACCATTAGCACATCGGAATGCTATGCGACAAGGCTTCCAAAAAGTGGATGGAAGTAGGGATGGATTTACAAGAGTGCGGGAGGCACCTGTATCAAATAGAGCAAGAACTTTAATAGGTTTTGAATATGCTTCTGTAAAAAGTTTTACATATGCATGGGGAGTTTGAGCCACAAATAGTTCTTCTTCTTGATTTGAACAGGTCAGTTGCTGTAAGTGAAATGCTTCATCACTTGGGAGAGAGGATACTACGCTTTCATTTTCACTAGCAGGTTCACTTTCTGCTTCTGATTGCTCAGAATCAGTATAAGCGATCTTCATCAGGCTTTCAGGAGATGCTTCATCTTGGGCAGATAGGACTGATTCAACATCGGATTCTGCAATATCCGGAGCAAGCTTGTGTATAAGTGCCATGAACTGGGCCTTCTTTTCACCATTCGGACAATTCTTCGCATAATGGCCTGGCTTCTTGCAAATGAAACATTTATCTGTCTTCTTTCCTCGGAATGTCCTTTTCTTGACAAATTTGAAGTGCTTGAACTTCTTCTTCTTCTTCCTGTAGGGTTTGACAAAGTCATTTGAAGAATAATTGGAGGAGCGAGAAGACTTTCTAAACTTCTTTTTCTTTGCATGGCGCTTATGCTGGGAACAATCACAACCTTCTTTATTCTTGCACTTAATTTTCCAGTGATCTTTGTTGCAGGCCTTGGAGAGCATTTTGCTTGTTTTCTCCATTTGATCCATAAGCGTCTTCTGGTTACAAATCCTTTCAACAGAATCTGTAAGGAGCTCATAGATTCTTCCCAAAGAGAGAGTTTTTAGATCAAGCTTTTGAATTTTTAACAGCTTCTCTGCTTCTGAGACAAGGGCATCTGGGAAGGACTGGAAAAAGATTTGTTTAAGGTTGGGATCATCAATTCCACCAAGAATGTAGAATCGTTTTGACATTCGATCATAATGGCGTTCAAGATCAGATTCTTGAAGTGAACAACACTTCATTCCCATAAATTCTGCACGTGCGATATCACCAAATTTGGACGGAGTTCCAACAAACTCATTGTAAATGGTACCGAGGAAAACATCAATAGAGGTAACTTGCTGTAACTGAAGTTGCCTATATTCTTGGAGGGATTCGTACCAATCATACAAACGCCCAGATAAGCGTGCCAGAAAACGCTTAAATACAGACCGTAAATCATAAAGCTCATTATCTGCAATAATCCAAGCTTTAAATTGGAAGAAACGGTCACGCCAAAACTTTGGTTTAATATCATCAATGGTAAATCGAAGATGGTTCTCTTGGTGATGGTTTGTGGGAATAGTATTGGGTGCAGGAGCAGGATTTGGTTGAGGATTTTCTGGAGGGTCTTCAACCATTGGCTCATTGGTTTCATTGGTAGGTTGGGTTCCTGAGGCTTGAGCGGCATACAACTGTTCAAAAGAACCAAACAAATCATCTGACTCAGTTTTAACAGGAGTATGATCAGGTAAGGTAAGAGCTCTTAGGAAAGAGGCTATTTGGTTTGTTGGCTGACTTTCGTGGATTTCCATAGCAAATATATCCATAGGCTTGGTGGAAGCACCTTGGATAATATCAGTAGCATCTGATGGGTGGCGGTAAGCTTCTGGATTAGTAACTGGAGAGGTTTTGGTTGCTTGAATAGCTGGTGTGGAAGATGGAGGGCGAGAAGTTTGGAGGGGTGTTGGTTCGTTAAGAACAATGCCACGGGCTTCTCTGGCAGTAGGAGAGGGTTTGGACCATTCAATGTCAGAGGGATGCTTTGCTTGGAAAGGGTAGTTTGACTTACGAGGTTGGAACACCGGTGTAGGGGTTTGTTTAGGCTTTGGAGGAGAATTGGACCATGGGGGTAATCTCCTCTTGGGTGGTTCATCCCAAAGATTGAGGGAAGTAGAACGAGGGTTGGCTAAAGAATATTCGGCCGGATTAAAAGTGGATAGGACGGGCGGATCAGTTGGATAAAAGATTGAAACATCCGGAATGTCACGAGTGTTTGGAAACAAGGACTTGGGCCTTTCTTGAGAGTAAGCATAATTAATTGCTTCACTCCGCTCAATAGATTCAAGCTGAGCTAAAAGGGCTCGTTTCTCTGCTTCCTTTTCTCGGAAGAAGTTTGAAGTGGCAGCAAAATCATTAACCGTGGTGGCAACATACGTCATTTGGTCATGCAAGTTCCTGATTCTCATTTTAATATCAGCAATCATTTCAGGGATAGTGGAAAGAGAAGAAATCTTCTTATTCATCTGCTGTGTTTGCTGGGCAATTTGAGAGAGGACCTTGTTCTGTGCCAATGCATTTTCTGCTTGCCAATTTAATGCTGCTTCAGCCGCTGTAATCTTTTTCACCTGTCCATCGGAACCAATGGAAGTAGGATCCGGAATTTTCCAACGATGACTCACATGGGTTGTGAGGTTATCAAAATCTTCTGCTGGGGGAAAATTTGGTTCTGGGGAATTTGGTTCTTGAGCCATATAAAAACATGGGAGTGGTTCAGGCTGTATCTGTTTAGGCGGAGAGTAACAGGAGGGTGCTTGGCGGTATGGACGGCCAAGAGCCTTTAGGGCTTTCTGGGTGTAGGGTGAAAGACGTTGAGGAGGTGGTTGTGGTGGAGATGGGTTTTGTGGAGGCGGTGGAGGCTTGCACTCTGGGACTTCTGGAGGAGGTATAGGTTTAGGCCTGTCTCCATAAGTGACATAATAGTTAAATTTGCCACTTGGTTCACCAAGAAGATCAACTGTAGGGTCACCTGCTTGGTAACGTTCTTCTAGAAGTTCCTGAGAATTTAAGGCTTTTCCAGCCTTCTTTTTTCTGTACAACCTCAATTCTGCAGGTTCTAACTCTGCCTCAAACGCTAACTCTTCACAATCATCACAACAACAGTCATCACATGGGATGTGCACCTTTGGTTTGGAGAACTGATACACAGGTTTGCCATGTCGGTTAAACGACCAGATTGGCAAAGAACCATTTTCAAGGACTAGATCTGTGGGTAACCTGCGTATTTCTTGCATCATCATGAGTTCAGTTTGAAAAGGGTTTCGCTCAGGAGAAACTGGGATATTTTTCTTACTGAATCTCATTTCAATTTGTTTATCAGCCCTGCGGGTATAAGTGGGGTCAGTCTGCTGAAAAGACTCTGTGTTGGCTTCCGCCTGGAGCTTTTCGTAGGAAGTAACCCATACTTCTGGTAAGAGAGTCACAAGTTCATCACGAGTGAGCTGTCGGGGAACATAACTGGCGGTGTGAGCTCGATCTGAATCAATTGTGAGCATGAGGGCTTCTGATGTAGAGGATCCGGGAATACAGAGATCATAAGAATGATTCTGCACACGGTAGACCATTTGCTGGTGGATGGTTGCTGCTGCAGTACCTGGGATCATAGAGACACCAGAGATCTGAACCTGGATCTTCAAAGCAGAGCAAACATACGGGTCACTGAGAGGGATATTGAAATTAGGATACAATGTAAAAAACACTGTTCCGGCATTCAATGTGGCTTGAACATTGCCAAGGATTGCTTGCTGATAATTTGTCAGCCGTGAATCAACAAGAGCAATACGGGCAACTGCTTGTAAACCTTTGCGTCCATGAAAAGTAACAGCAAAACGGATTGCTCCGAAATGCAAGTGGGTATAACCTTGTGATAAGGCTAAGCTAGAAATATCTGCTGAAATCGGGACAGTGAAGAACTGTTCTTCATGTCCTGATTTGACAAACAAAGAATCAAAAGGAGTACACTGAACAAATTCACGAACTGGAAGTTTTGATTTGTCAGAGACGACTAGCTGTTTGACTCTTTTGGTGAAAGACTCAGAAGAGGGCTTCTGAAAGACATGATAGGGATTTGTGATAGCTAATTTAGTCTCGGGGATTTTTGTGTCTGGGATATGTGTGATTTCAAACAAAGACTCAATTTTATCACTACGAGAGCTATTAGACCTAAAAGACTCAGAAGGACTTATAGACTTAGAAGAAGAAGCAGACATGGACTTGGATTTGGAAAACATTTAGAATAGATAGGCAACAAATGATTTTTTAAGAAATTTGGTTATAAATTATGCTTTCGATAGCAGATAAACAAAACACTTTGGGTTTTTGGAAAAGCAATAATCAAAGTAGATCAGGGATCTAAAGACGACCTTACACAAAATTTCATAATCACATATTTGACCACAATCTGCGAGCCTTTATCGGGCATACACACGGCTGTCCATCGCCTAAAACCCAGCGCTCAAACACCTGTCCATATATGTGAGTATAACCTTTTGTGTAAAAGATTTATACATGTGTTCAGAAAATTAGAACGAACGTTTTCTGATACAGGAGATCCAAACAACTTATTCTGAGTGTTCTGATGTGAGAGATCCATACAAAATGGCAGTCACAGAGCAAACTAAAATCAGAAGAAGAAGATAAATGGCAGCTGTAGAGCATACTTATCATTCCTCAGAATTTTCATACTAATCATAGTATAAATATCACTAAGAAAAATCTGTTTTCTTATACCAAAATATTTTAATCAGCTGTTATGGAAAAAATAGTTTATTACCAAAATTCGTAAAATCATAAGTTTTCCCTGAAGAACTACTCACAGATAGACATAATTCTACCTCTGATACCAATAGAAATTAACGGGTGACACAGTATGTCGTGCGACAATCTCACTTAAAAACAGGTTTGTTGGCCAACAAAACTCTTTTGGGGTAGTTTCGGGTGCTCGGATGGGTCCCGGACTCCGAAAACAGTAGTTCTCGAAGGTCGTTAGGGTTCTTGCGGGGGTCACGGATCGGGGTGTCTACAGTTGCCGAGGGCGTCAACAGCTCTGGTGGGGGAGGATGTCACGGGGTGCCTTCCAACAGCCTTCCAACAGCACTCGTGACCGACACTGACTACACTTCATCAGCACCTTGCATGCGCCCGAGCGCAGCACGGCCCATCAGGCGATCCAGCGTCATCTAGTTTTATTATTGTGTTTAGGTTTCTCATATGTAAATATTGTTTTCATGTAATTAGATCTAGGAATTTCCTTTGTAGTTGTATTGCATTTCCTTTGTAAAAGTTTTCTAGTAACTTGTAAGACCCAACGTGCACTGCTACAACTTTGGTATTTTCATTAAGTGGTTATATGTGGGGATAAGACTATCTGCCTCACACCCGAGTTGCCTACCAGTGCACGTTGTTTAGCACTTTGTTTTGAAGCTCTTTCTTTCGCATTGTAATAGCTTTCCATGTAATCTCATTTCTTGCAATGAAGTAATCTCAATTTGTGCTCACGCTCTCTTTAAAATTATTGTTGTAGGTCGGAAAATACCCTAGAGGGGGGGGGGGGTGAATAGGGTTTTTAAAACTTAATGGGATTTTTAAAATCAATTTAAAAATGTTTGATGTCTATATCAATCAACCAACCAATAAATAAAGATAAATCCAATCACAAGAAACAAATAACACAATATAAGAGATAAAGAGATAGAAAGATTGAACCGATCAAAGTCAAAGACTTTTTGTCCACACGGTTCGGCTTGTTAGCCCCTACTCCGCGCTCGGTTAGTACCCCGAGAAATTCCACTAATTCCAATCTTCTTCCGGGTGAAGATAAAACCACTACAAGTGTTGTTGTCTCACTACACTCTCTACAAGTATTGATATTCTCTCAATACTCACACAAGAAAACTCTCTTGCTATCTTAAGAGATAAACCTCTCTTAATGTTTGAAAGAAATGATTTGGTGACTAACACCAATGAACAATAGCTCTATAGTGTATGAAGATTACAACTTAAGCTCACACTAAGAGATGTCAACTTTGATCAATAGAATATAGCTCAAAATAAGAATGATTGATCAAAAGAATTGTTCTTGAATCTTTAAGAATGAATGTAGATGAAGAGAGTGGTGTAAGAATGATTCAAGTGTGTTTAAATAAGTCTTAGAAGGTGTATATATAGTCTAAGACAACATATGGCCGTTTGGAGGGAGTTGGTAAGAGTTTGGTGCCAAAAATGGTAAAAAATCAGAACTCCAACGGCTAGTTTTTGGGCCATCAGTCGACTGAGCAGTGCTCCTTAGTCGACTGAGCAAGCCTCAGTCGACTGAGCCTCTCTGCTTAGTCGACTGATGGGCTCTGTCCATCAGGCCAAAAATCCAAATTTTGTATATGTGCATTTAAGCTCTAAAACCAATTTTAATGCTTGGTAAAGGTAGAATATAGGTTCCTAAGACACCTATTTTTGTTAGAGCAACAATAAGATCTTTTAGAATTAAAAATGAATTAATTTCAAAAACGGTTTTTCCTTAAGAGAGGGTTTTTGAAAGGATTTTAATTCAACCTTTGTTTTGATCAATCTTATGAAAAGGAATATTCTATGAGCTTATTATAATGATCAAATCGAAACATTTACAAGGAAAACTAAAGCACTCACTCACATAAACAATAAGGAGTCTTTGAGAGCTTTGTTTGTATTGCTACGTTTCTTTTCTTCCTTGGCTTCATTGTACTTCAAAGAGATCTCATGGAAGTTGTGTGAGGTGAGTGGCATGGATTGCAATACTTTGTAGATGAATGACCTTGAATCCGGCTTTTCGGTTAAGTCCACATATGATCAATTTGTTGTGGCTATAACTTAAAACACCAACTAAGTTAAATTACACATGATTAACTTTATTGTTATTATCAAAACAAGATTAGTGACTTTCAAGTCAACAATTGTTGTTGCATGTTGTTCGTTGATTGTAAATAAAATTCGATCACACTCGACCAGGCTATCGGTTAGCACGGTCGCTCACGCGGCCTCCTTTGTGCCGTCAAAGGACACCCCGTGACACATTGGCCGGTGTGTGCATGGTGGAAGCAATAGTAGTGGGGAGGTGGATGCGGCAATAATTTAAGGGCTACTAGGGTAGTTTACTCAATATATACTAAGTGTAAAAAAATATTTTACTTAAGGCATTATGTCCTAGTTGGTAAGGGTTGAGCTTTGCTCCCAAGAGATCCTCTTAAATCTTTAATTCTAACTTTTCTCCAAGAACATAAAATGGGATTTAATCCTAAAAATCTATATACATATATATATATATATTTCTCACATAGCAAGCAAAAAATGCAGTCGCCCAAAATGAAGCTCTCTCGCATTTGGTCCAATCAAACACTTGTTTGAAAATAAAGGTAACCACACTTAATACTTTTGTCCAAGAATTGAAAAGAAAAATTCAAGATTTGCATACTAAGCTCCATATTATTGCAAATATCGTTAAGGACATTGCTGTGGCAAATTAAGTCATTGTCCAAAAGGAAAAAGAGAAGAGATATCTTGAAGCCCAATTGCGTGATTTGGAAAGACAATAGAATGAAGAAAACAAATTTAAGGATTGTATTGCCTAGATGACTTTAGGATTTTTATCAAAAATAATTTAAAATTTGATAAACGGATTTAAAACCCTAGATCTAATTAATTTTACTATTAAAACATGTGTTGTGTTTTCTACTAATTATATAAATCAAGTAATCACACAAACCAATCCAAAATACAAGGAAGTAAGGAGATATCCTTACGTGCGTAGGACTAATTATGGGGACTAACCGACAGTGCTTCACTATGATCAAAACGGAATTATAAATTCGATGACTTATAACAATTGTTTCCCCAAAATTTATGCAACATTATCTTCAATTCCTTGAACGTAGAATCCAACCACGGTTGGCTTGGCATAGCGCTACCTTCCTGCTTTTTCGGCTAACTTGTCACCTCCTTCTACGTACATGATCACAATCCTTCACTCCTATTTGCGATTTTTCTTATCGCAAGTTAGCCACTTCACTCATCTCGTCTCCAATGGCAACCGAAAACACTCCCATAAGACTGTGAACGATTGAAACCATAATTCTTAAATTTAAAAAATAATATAATATTTTAAATGTTAAGAGCCAAAGTAAAACTAAATGAATAATTTAAAGGCCATTTAATATTGTTTACTCAAAATACCCCTGATTCTATCCAATTTAATATTGTTTACTCAAAATAATTTAATAAGAGAGATGGTTAAGAGTGTGGGGATTAGGGATGATGGGACTTGGGAGAGAGAGTGAGTAATTTTTCAAAATAACATGCAGGAGCAAATAAAAGGGAAAAGAAAAATAAATTGGATGGGTAACAAATTTTACCCCTAAGGTCAATATCAAGTATTTTGGGCATTTGGAATATATATATTTAGTAGTAACATCAAATAGTCTAAATTTCTACTATAGATAAATCTTGTTGAGATAAAAAAAAATACATTTAGTAATGAAATTAATAGATTTCAATATAGTTTTTATCGGTTTAATTTCATTAAAAATAAATAAATCAATCAAAATATAATTTTTTTTAACTAAGGCTCAAATAAATTATAACATTCTTAAGGCAGCTATATTGTCAAACCAATATTCTCTTTGTCAAGACATATTACTATTTTTTAAAATTGTATTGTTTATTTTTAACGTTGTACATTAATCTAGCAATAAGTAAAATTGATTTGATAATATTACTACCTTATTCTTATTGTAATAAGATTAATTTATGTACATACATGGACAGACCCATGATTTGTTTATGAGATGGGCAGAGTAAAAAAGAAGTTAGAAATAAATCTAGAGGTTTTATTTTAGATAATATAAATTTTTTAAGAACAAATTAATTCCTCCCCTTTTCTTTCTATGGGAAGAGAATGAGAGAAGAGGAAGTAAAAGAAGAGAGCTAGTAAGAACAAACCTGATATTTTTTATACAAGTCCCTTCTTAATTAATAGAGAAAAAGGGCTCACGTCTTTCCTAACATCTCCTTTCCCTTGCAATATAATTTCTTTTTTCAAAAAATAATAATATATACTAATGATGAGCTGTAAGTCCACTTTTAAAGAAAATGAGAATGGGCTGCGATGATAAATGGACTAAATATATGGCTAAGGGTTGGGCTGAGCTGGTTGAGACAAGGGTCGGGCTCTTGACTCTTCTTTTCTTATATACGGTTATTGTCTTTTTTTTTTTTTTTTTTTTAATTTGTCCTGGACTAGTGCCTTTTAAGTTTAGGTCTAGGTCAGGCTTTAGGTCTAGATCCTCCCCTGTATATATAAGATGAGAGAGATGAAATGAAAGTTTAAGAGAGAGATTTTCGGTATACATCTTTACCATGTTTCATTAAAAAACTTATATTTTTATCCCCTCAAAATGATAAATCTGTACAAATTGATCTTTAAATTTGGCCATTACTTGAAATGGACTTATATATAAAATCAAATATATTCTATTACAATTGTATTAGAATATTATAGTCGACTGAATACAGTTAAATCTATTATTTACCCTTATTTTTTGTTCGGTATTCTAACTTTTGGTATTTTTGATATTTTGGATTTTAAAAAATTAAAACAAAAACTAACCCAAAGAAATTCGATATTTTCGGTTTTTGTATTTCCAGTAATTAAATATGTGAAACCAAAACCAATTTTTTAAGGTCGATTTTGGTTGATTTTGATTTTTACCGTACCATTTCACCCTTATGCTCAACCAAAATAAAAATGACAACGAGTTAGTTATGAGGTGGTTTGGCCAATATCAAACCCAAGCCCCGGGCTCAGTTATCAGGAAGCCTCGTAGTAGTGTCACAATTCAAGCCCTTACTGGGCGGTCTTGTATTAAAATGTAAATGCCAAGTTGACTTGAAAACTAATGGCAACCCTGTTCACCACTACACCATATGGTAACATGTGAAACAATTGTTTTATATTTTTAAATCCTTTAATACAATAATAATTGTTATATCAAATAATTATAGAATTCAAATATTCATGAACATAATGTGTGTATATATATTGAAGTATAATAATATAAGCAGCTTTTTAGGAGTGATTTTATTTATATCCGCAATTTTTTGTAATTAATTCACGCTGTTAAGTTAATCTATGCTACTTATTAAATTAATCTACGGGCATGAATAAACTTAAAAAAAAAATTGTTGATTTAAACTTTATAAATATTATTTTTTAATAATTTAATATTAAAATATTTATTAAATTAATGAGTATATCTATTTTAATTAAGTAAATAAAAAGGGGTGACGTATTTCCTGACATCTCCTTTCCTTTGCAAACATTTTATTTTTTTTCAAAAAATAATAATATTAATGATGAGCTGTCTGCCTTTAAGGAAAGTGAGAATGGGCTGGGATGATAAATGGACTAAAGATATGCGTAGGGTTGGGCTGATCACCCCTCTTTTCTTATATACATTTTTTTTTTGGCCTTGCGTAGCGCCTCCTAGGTTCTGGGTTCATGCATAGGTTCACCTATTGATTAAATTAATTCCATTTAACTCACTCTTTTGGATTTAAAAGTTTATAGTCCAGAGGTGGGAATCAGTCGATTTGGTTCGATAATTGTACTTTACTAAAATCAACTCACTCTTTTAGATTTTAAAAGTTTATAATCTAGAGGTGGGAATCAGTTGATTTGGTTTGATAATTGTACCTTACTAAAATTAAAACCATAAGGTTCAATATTTTTAGCTTTCAGTAATTTTGGTTTCAGTACCACGAGGTTTTTCGATTTTCTATGGTATTTTTATTTTCGGCATTATTCCGTATAGTTTCAGTATTTTCCTGTTTTGATTTTTCAGTATATGTAGTTAATTTACCTTTTAGCACTTTTTTTTTCTCAATGCAAAGAATACGATTATATTACTTTATGTCTTTACATATGGATTATAGTGACTTCACTAACATAAAAGTGTCAAAATATGCAAAATTTTGAACCAACAAGATACAAATTTTAAGAATTAGACTATATGTATATTAATAATCTTATAATCTCTCGTGTATATCTTTGGATAAATTTATAAATATTATTATGCATATAACATTCTACGAATAAAAATTAAATTATATTCTATAACATTGTATTAGAATAATATAGTCAATTTTATATATAGTTAAATCTATTATTAACCCTTATTTTTGGTTTGGTATTTTATGTATTCTATGTTTTGGTATATTCGGTATTTCAGTTTTTGAAAATTTAAAACCAAAACTAACCCAAAGAAAGTAAGTATTTTCGGTTTTCCGTATTTTCGCAATTTAAATATGTGAAACCAAAATTAGTTTTTTCAAATCGATTTTGGTTGATTTTTTACTTTTACTATACCAATTCCACTGCTATGCTCAACCAAAGTAAAGATGGCAACGGGTACCAATTGCACCCCTATGTTCAACCAATTGCAATGAGTTGACTATAGGATTGGTTTGGCCAATACCAAACCTAGGCTCAATTATCGGGGAGCCTTGTAGTAGTGTCACAATTCATGCACTTATTGGGCGGTCTTGTATTAAACCTACACTTTTATACAATATTAAACCAATTAATATAAAATGTAAATGCTAAGTTGATTTGAAAACTAATGGCAACCCTATTCGTCACAACATCATATGGTAATATGTGAAACAATTGTTTTAACCTTTAATAGTATTATTTTCTATAATAATAATTGTTATATAAAATAATTATAGAATTCAAATATTCATGACCATAATGTGTGTGTATATATATTGAAGTATAATAATATAAACCAAACCAAAGCTTTACTTATTCTATGATACAAGATGGCACCGACAAAGACCAAGTTCTATCAACCTCCCCTTCTTTCTTCTTAAGGTAATTTTAGAAGATTATACCAAAAAATTTCATCCTAATACTTAAAATTTTAAAATTCAAATTACTTAATTTTCAGTAAATAGTGTAATACTTATTATGTACCACATATACGTGAGAATATTCCCATAGTTGTATAAAAAGTAATGCATAAATTATGTGTCAAATATTTTTACACAAAGTTGATGTAAAAAAATGATGCATTTGTAAATTTTGTGTGAAAATTTGAAAGAACTAATAAGATAGCAACACATATTTGATGTCATTTTATGTAATTTTTCATATTTTTTACTAAATTGTTTTATAAATAATCTTATAATCATAATAGATCTTGCTTTATTTGTCTTGTTCACTAGATTCCAGATATACATTTTTTTATTGTATCTATAATTTATATTAAAATTTATTACATTTTAAAGTTTTAGTAAAAAAATTGACAAGAGAGAAAATAGATGCGGCGGGTAAATAGGGTGTGTATTGTACACGACAATTATATTTTACACAAATTTTACGCGTCCAAGTATATTAAAAGATTGAAAGCATCTCTAGTAGTAATGTATGTTTTTGTTTTGTGTAAAATTTACACAACATTTAAAAGATTTGGTATCCGGCAATCATTTTATAAAAGTGAATTGATAAAGCAAAAGGCTAGTACTATTAGATGGGTGCAGAAGCTGTCAAGGGCAATTGACCCGCTCTTTTTTATTTATATATAACTAGGTTTCGTGCTATACAGTACGTTGAAATAAATAAGATCTGATAATATGATAAAAAAGAGTAACGTGTGATGAATCTAATGATAGTGTATTCAATTCACATTTTAAAAGATTTTTATGGATTTTTTAAAATATGTGAATTCTTCTAAATTCATATATTATTTTAAATCTATATAGAGTCTAAAAGATTTTATAAATCTATATAGAGTCTAACATATTTTAAGGAATAGATTCTTTAGTAATTCTATGGATTTTAATAAATTCATTGATTCTTCTAATGACATTAAAAATATCAAAGGATAAATAATAAAAGAATTTTGATAACGACTTTAAAGCAATAAGCAAATTATAAACACACCTAAAACGGTTCGGATCGAGTATAAAATCCCAACATATTGGATTTTTTTGCCCTGTCTATTCAATTTTCATCTTCTCTCTAAAAAAATTCATAAAAGAGGAGAAAAAAATCAAAAAGGTGACATCTCTATAGTTTCGAAAAAAGATAATTAATTGTATAATTAAAACTGTAAAAGTAGCAGTATAGAAAGAAAAAGAGGCTTTCGATATAGTAAATGAAGTAAGGGTCCAGAGAAATCCAAGTAAAATCTTTCGCTTGAATAAAAGATTTGTTGGTGGATTTGTTGTTCATAAAAATACTCTCAAATCAATCAAAATCTATCATTTTATAAAATCCTTCAAAATTTATTGATTTTTAAATACCATTATATTTTAAAAGACAATTTTTAATCCTAATTGAATATCACAAGATTTTAAAAGATTTTTTAAAATCTTAATTGAATACAATAAGATTTTAAAAGATCTTTTAAAATCCCAATTGAATACTCATAGACTTTCAAAATCCAAAAAAAAATCATGTATAATCTAAATTGAATACCCCCCCTTCTTAATCGATAAACATCAACCAGTTTATTTTAAGCCCATTGTGTAGCATAATATAATGTTTTTAACAATCAAAACCTATGTTCCATATATCTTAATGCTTGAAAAATTAAAAGTGTACCGGATTGGATCGACTTGTTTTTAATTTTTTAAGGAATCTTTTAATCAAATTTTTTGATTTTGTTTTGATTTTGGCAAAATAATTTTTATAATGTACGAAAACATAAAATATGTTCTTAAATGTTACTCAATAATTTATCTTGATTTTTTTTTTACATAATTCTATAGTCATGTCAGATCTTGTTTAATTGATCTTGATTAGTATATTTTAAATATTAAATTTTTTATTTTAAGTTATGGGACTTTTAATGTAAACAAAATTATTGGTGTGTGAGAGTTTATTGTGTATATATTATTAGTGTGAGTGTTTTACTTTGATGTGACAGTTTGATTTCTGTATAAATTAAATTAATCTAAGGGTGTAAAACTAATGTATAGCACATAACACGTAAATTTTTAACATTATATTCTTATATTTTTTGAAATTTTTTTTTAGTTAAAGATAGTGTTTTATAATATAAGTTGTAGGATCATTGTAAAGTTTTTAAAAGGTATGGATGTCTTTTCATGATAAATAGAATTTACAATTTTTCATTTTTTTTTAAAGTTATTTGTGTAATTCTGTGCGCCAATCTCACATTCTCACCCAAAGCCTCCTCTTTTTCTCTCCTCTGCTCTCGACTGCATCTCACAAATCATAATCTCACATCCATTCATCCAGTGGCAGTACACCCGGCCCCTCTGTTTTTTTCCTCTTCTCAAGTCTCACCCCCTCAAGATTAGTTTAATACAGCTTTCAAAAGGAAAAAAAAAAATAGTTCAATACAAATAACGCTTGCTTTTTTCTTGTTAATTTTGTGCACAATTTATTGCTTGATGCTCTATAATGGTTGTTATTTGATCTTGATACTATATATATATATTACTTATTATTAGTTGTTTGATCTTTGATTTAATTCTCTAAAAATTTAACCCCATTTTTAACAAATTTGGCCCTAATTTTAGTTAGATCTAATTTAGTGAACTGATTTTGATTTTTGTATTTAATTTCATGGTAATGGATAAACTTTTAAAAAAGATGAAGAGTTGTTGAACAATCTTGTCTTCAACCCAAAGTCCAATTATCTTTAACTAAGGGGGGTCAAATAATGTACAAGCCAAGTCTTCTACTCAACCCGAAGTCCAATCCACTAAAAACTTTCGGTGACAAACATTGAACAAGACTATTTTCAACGAGGTTAAGAAGTCTTGCAATATTTTTCAAAAAATGAAACCTTGTAAAATTGTATTGTAATAAATGTTTTCATTTGATTTATAGTGTGTTTGCATTAAAATATATGCTTTATTATTAATTTAATTTTTTTGTCTCGTTTCAACTGCTGCAGAAAAAATATGCATTATAGTGCTAACTTTGATCCCCTCTATGAGAATCCTGGTTTCGCCATTGAATATAAATATGGATGAGTATAGAATATACACGTGTAAATAAGAGGATATCTTAATATTACTAGTTAAAGAGAATATAAATGTATAGTATAAGAAAAATTCACATTGGTAACTAGTTGAGTAGATTCTGAGCTTGTCTAATATTATTTTTGAGACTTTCCATGTTGAGTAGATACTTGAGTTTCTCACCGTTAATAAGCAATTTAATTTTGATAGTTTACGGATATTTTTTTTCTTCAGTGGGCAAAGCATAAAAAAGTGAAAGTGAAAGGGATTTTTGTATAATTTACACGTACTAACAAAAACTGAGTCATTTGGATGTTGATTCATAGAGTACACATACATAGCACGTATTGTGGACATATTCGGGAAACATTGTGATGTATTGCGAATACGTTAGTTACTAAATTAGATCTACCATGATTTACTACTAATCGTTGCTGAAGTGTTTGACACTGTATTAGCTTTGCCCCTTTCCGTTTTCTAATTTTTCTTCTATATGAAGGGAGAAGGTAGTAAAAATCACCCCAAAAGTGTAACATAACCACCATATGTGATAGGTACCGTACTATTTAAACAAGATGCACAACTACCGCCGTGCATTCATGTGGTGGGGCAACTACACTTTAGAGGTTCTTTTATCATCCTTGTAATTAACCTCACCACCGCGCACTATAGCATTTAAATTTGTAAACTATGCATTATATTGTTACACTTGTTAGAAACTATCTTTCACAAAAACTTATGCAGTTGAACAAAAAAAGTCATAATATATATCATGCTTAACATAGGTGAGTCACATGTGGAGTGTAGATAGCAACTGGATCAATATCAACAGGCAGAAAACAAACAAGAATAGAATTAACACATGGGGGATGGGGCCTTGAACCTCCCATACAATGTTCAGAAGCCATCTCTCCCTAAAGTTCACACTATTAAGAAAAGGAAGCAAGTGGATTCTTTAACAACGCGACATTAGAAATATTGGTCGAAATAAACACTTTTCCAATTTCTGTTTTGGAATTGTGTAATTTCATACAAACATGTATGCCTTTATAAATTTTGCAGAGTCCAGTCTAATTAACATTTGCAAAGAAGAACGATATAAAATCCATTAAAACTATTCCTTCATATGAAGAATATTGTATCAGCAAGGCATACAAAAAAGCGAAAATATTCATACTCTTGTAATGTAAATCACAAATAACACAGATATATAGTACAATAAGTGTAATTAACATGACACTCAATTAATCAAAAGCTCCGAAGACTGAAAATTAGTCTGGAACTTTATTATTGACAAACCCAGGTTTAGTTTCTACATAGAAGATATGAAACTAGGAGTTTAGAGTCTATTGATGATATATTCAGATGTCCTTGTGGTTGTAGAAATTAAAGATCTTGCAGCCTCAATTGATACGTTCTGCAATCTGTAAAACGAACTTCAACCGTCCAGCCTCCTTAGATACTGAAAGAAAAAAAAAAATGGTTTCTTAGTGTGTTAATCACTGCCTGTTGAGCAGATGTATCAATTGACCAAGAAAGAAGGGAAAAAGAAAAAAAAAACATAATGTTGCTAATGTTAATTTTAATGTAGTCCATATGTATAAGATTCAG
Organism: Lonicera japonica; assembly: GCA_021464415.1. NCBI lineage: Eukaryota > Viridiplantae > Streptophyta > Magnoliopsida > Dipsacales > Caprifoliaceae > Lonicera > Lonicera japonica. The sequence continues at coordinate 109,888 of JAKCWG010000434.1, forward strand.
GTTATCAACATTATTTAACATAAATAAGATTAATCTTGTGCTTCATGCCTTTCTAACACATTTAGTGTTTGTTTGGTGCTCCTGTAATCCTAAAATAGTAAATGCACACAAGTGAATATAAGCCTATCTAAACCTTACAAAGCAATATATAAGGTGAAGCAGCTACTCCACCCATTGGCAATTAATTTTTCTTTTCACTTATTCCTTTCTAACTCTCTCTCTATATATGAGGAACTTTTAAGGTTGTAGTTACTTGCTCGTTGGGATGAGTATATTGGCCCATCTGTCCCTAACAAAAAGATAAATAATTTGAATCGCGCATTTTGGTACTTCAATATTGTTTTGAAAAGGAAAGTGGAGTTAATTTGGGATGGAGGGAGTAAGAAAAGTTATATATATATTGAACAATTAAAAGAGAAGAAGTGATTGACATGCCTGTGTTAATAGAACAATGGACCGTAGCTCTTTACGTGACAATTATTCAAATATCATACCTGCATGTATAAACATGCGGAATATAAAATTAAAGAGAATATATAAGCTACTACATTACAAGAAAAAATATTGGAGAAGGTAAATGTTCGTTCCAGGGGGAACCTCTGACCACCTAGGCCTTCTCTGCTTCAAAAGGGGGCAGTTATAGATGATCATGTCCGCTAACTTGGTGAGGCTTTCCATATTTGACAGATACTTGAGCTTCTCACAAACAAATATATCTATTGATTTAAGACAAGACAAGTTTCCGAACCAGTGGGGCAAGGTTTCAATTCCGAATCCATCTATCTTTAAATACGTTAGGGAAGTGAGGTGTTGAAGCTGCTCTGGTATCGATTCCCAGTGCGACCACCCATATATATTGAGTACAGTAAGACACGGTTGCAAGTTTATGAGGGGGTCGAGACTCGGAAATGAATTAAGCTCCTTTGAGAATGGACCGAGAATTAAATTGTTTAAGTGATTAAGGCAGCCCAAAGCAGGCAAACAAGTCAGTTTGTGGCAGGTGGTTACAGCTAAATACGAGAGAGAGGAACCCACTGGTTTTAGCTCCGGTAAGGCAATCAGATTACGGCAACTGCGTATGCTCAACTCACGGGGAGAGGTGTAGGATTGTAGTAACCCAATTGGCAAACATGTTAACTCCTCACAATTCTCAATACACAAATCTTTAAGGGATACAAGAATGGGGAAGACGAGTGATTTTATCGGAGAATCAATTATGTCGAGGTTTGTGATAGATTTGTGGTTCTCCAAAAGCCCATCCGGAAGGTATGTAAGCTCTGCCACTGTATCGATCGACAAAGAAGTGAGAGTTATCAAGTTTTTGCATATACTTGTAAGTGGTGAGATGCTGTTCATGTAGTAAACTATCAATTTCTTGATACTTGTAAAACATTTGGGAACAGTGGTCAACTTTGGACAGTCCTGAATTGCCAATTCCTCGAGCCGAGGAAATATTAATTCTTCAACTTCCGTCCATTCCTCCAGGTTGAGCATGACCGATAGCTTGAAAGTTATCAATGCCGGAAAAAATACTTATGTCTCATTTATACCCCCACTATGATGACAATTGTGATAGTAAAATGAAGTATCTATACACTTCAGATTAGGCATTTTATCCAACACGAGTTCCCGAAGATGTGGTAGCTGTCCAAGCATTGGGAGATACTCACAATTTTTGCACCCTATTAATTTTATATCCACCAAATTTTCAAGAGGCAACCACCTTCCATCCCTACCTTCAATATTCACTTCGTTATCCATGTTGGGAATTTATTGCCTAAGAAGTATTGTACCAAAAGGCTCTTTAGGTCCGAATAAGGTTGGAGACCTTCTAAAACTTCCTCGTCATTTGTCGTGTTCCCTTCCCTATTCTCACTCCATCCTAGTTCCAGTTTGTATACATTTGTCTTTTCAAATAAATCCGCTTTTTGAGCTTCTTCTTTGCCACTCACTTGTTCAAGACAATATATCAAAAGAGCACCTCTTAGGTGCTTTAAACAATCGAGCTCTTCAATCCAACAGCCCTTTTCTCGCCCGACATGAAAACATGGCAATGTTTGAAGGCAGGTTAATTGCCCCATCCGCATTAGATGTTGCGCGCTATTGTAATGGAGATGTCTCAAGTTTATTAGGTTAGTCAACTCATCTGGAAGCTTTTCCACCCTCCAAGGTAAGCGTAAAGTCCGTAAATTGTACAGCTTCCCAATACATTTGGGCAAAACTCTGATTTTAGTGTATGACAAATCAAAATACCTTAAATGTATTAGTTTGCTAATTGCATTTGACAAGTTTGTCGTCGAAGAATAGCCCAAGTTTAAAACACGCAAGCATTTGAAGTTCAACATCTTATTAGGCATATTATCATGCAAGATCAATGTGTGCAAATATCTAGCCTTTTCCTTTGAAAATGATGTACATATTGCTTCCCCACTTGAGTAAAATGCTATGTGCCGAACATGAGGCATGTCATTAACTACAGAATCATCCTCTAAGCGTAAGCATTCAAATTTTGAAACAGATTACGCAAGGTCATGCACAAGATCATGCATCTTACACGAAACAATGTTACCATACATATCGTTCTCTACATCTTGGAATAAGGAATTCCGGACCAAATCATTGAAAAACTGATTACCTACATCCTCCATCACCTTTTTACTACTCCCCTTGTCAGATTGGAGGAATCCTGAAGCCATCCAGAGCTGGATTAATCGTTCCTTTTCCATGACGCTGTCATTGACACAGATAGAACAATATGCAAAACATCGCTTTAAAGAGGGCGATGGCAAATGATTGAAACTCAATTTCAAGATTTTCAAGACTCTTCCATTCTCATCTTTACTAGAACCTGAGAATACACTTTTTTGAACATTCAACCACTCATTTATGTCCTTCTTAGAAAACATCATCCCCCCAATGACCTTTTCTGCCTATGGCACACCTCGACACTTCTTCGCAATTTCAAGTCATATGGCCTCCAGTTCTCGAGTCATTGGCGGTCCTTTGTTTGCGAATGCTTTTTGCTTGAAGATAGACCAAATTTTACTGTCTGAAAGTAATTCCAGACAATGAGACCCTCACCCTCTTCTTTGACCGTCTCTTGTTCTCACTCTTCCCAGTTCCCACAAGGCCACAATTCTTACTATCTTTATTTTACGAGCTCTCCTCACCGACACTACATACTCTACCGGTGAGCCACCGACCACTGGAACTAGTTCTTCTCCCCCACCTCCTACGCCGCCTGCTACCTCATTCTTATACACCGCCAGTCCACCCCTCCTTTTGATACTATCCAAACTCGAATGAGGTAAAGTTTGATCTCATTTTTACATGTTATTTTTATTTATAATTCTTTAAAATTGAGTGAAAAACTGTTGTTAAATGCTTAAGATTTGAGTTAATTATGCTCAATTTTAAGGTTTTGCATGTGTTGATTTGGTAAGATTTAAATAAAATTATGGTTTAGTGTTCAACAATGTGAAATGTTAGGTTGATTGTGTTGCAGTAACTCTGTTTTATGGTTACTAATTCGGGGCAGGGAGGAGCAGAGCACCAAGGTATTTTTGAGGGCGGGTTTGGGTTTCAAAAAAATAACCAGTATCGGGTTCGGGCAGGCTACTACATGTGCGGGTCGGGTTTGGCATTCGCTAAACTCGCCCCATACCCGACCCATTGCCATCCCTACACCCCCACAAATATATAATGACCCAGAGTATAGATAACAAATCAATGCATATATTATCGTTAAATATAAACCGAGTATAGGACCAAAAAAAACCCTTCAGTGCATATGTGCAAAGAGTTACCACATACTCTTTGTATATGTGTGTAACGACCCAAAATATCACACACCATTAATGTAATGGGAAAGTCCTTGGTATGTATATGGATTCAATGAGTCTAAATTTCAACTTAGGTTGTTACATATATAATTAGAGCGGACTCAAGACCACTAACATGTAACTGTGTGAATATTGTCATATATGTTCGTTTGGTAGAAGGTGAGTCGGAATCACTAGATGTGATGTGGACAAGGCTAGCACATGCTTAAGCACGTGGATTGAAGCGTACGCATGCCTAATTCAAGTTCTCATGAGTCCGATTACAAGAGCTCATGTAAGAAGATTCAAAGAATATTGTATTTTAATTATATAACTTGTTTATTATTTTATTTTAAAATTAGTACCTTGACTAGTACCTGATGATATCATTGCTTACATTATGCATCAATGATGTCATTGCTTACATCATGCATCAATGATGTCATTGCTTACATCATGCATTAATGATGTCATCGCTTACATAAGTCTTTAATGATGTCATCGCTTACATAAGTCTTTAATGATGTCATCGCTTACGTCACTTGTACTAGGTGAGAATAAATGTGAGCCCTTAGATCGTAGTTCATTCGACTTATACCAAGGTTCATCATCATCAATTGATTCATGTTGCTTACATTCAATTCGACTACGATCTAAGGGCTCACATTCGACTACGACAAACCGAATTTGTTTGCTTTCGACTTATACCGGGATTGAATGTAAGCAACTACGATCAATTGATTCGACTTATCAATTTGACAAACCGGAATGAACATGTTAAACAAATCCGGTTTGTCCGTAATGTTCATTCGACTTATCAATTGATTCATCATCATCAATTGTGGCGTCATTCGCATATACCAAGGTTCGCATCTCTTTATAGGTGTTGGGTTGCGGTGTCCATCAAACCATCTACCCTAATATACCAAGGTTCGCATCTCTTTATAGCTGTTGGGTCGCGGTGTCCATCAATTCATCTACCCTTATATACCAAGGCTCTTGCTTTTTTATAAGCAATGGCTCGCGGTGCCATCCAAATTTGATTATAGAAACGATATTTTGTCTGTCTTTGCTGCGGGTTTCATCACACTGTTGGCGGGGTTCGTATCAGGATGCCACTAGCAAAAGTTAAGATTGTTTATATGTAATTTTGGTCTTACGAGTACATCAGGAATTTAATGTGGGGGTAATGTAACGATAAAAAATACCCTACATTACTAATGTAATGGGAAAAATCCTTAGTTTATGTGTAATATAATTTACAAATTGAGTTAGGCATTTCAGAAGATAACCAGGGTAGTTACTGTGAGCAAAATTAGTGGTGGGCAAAAAAAAAATAATAATACATTTGATGCATATGCAGTGAATGAGTAAACATACACTCGGTAGAAGTCTAAGGAAACTCATTTCATTTGGCCTTCGAAATTTTTTAGAAGATTGCAAGCTTTGGAAGTTTAGAATGTGATAAGAGTGAAGTTTTTGGAGGACACTTGTAGAAGGGATACGCAGTTGGATGGTCCTTTAAGATTGTAAGATCAATTGGACAACTAAAAATATTATGCTTATCGACAAATGGGCTGGCCCCAGGGCACCGACTAGGCCCACTAGTCTTTGCACATAATAGCGATATTGTCCCTAACTTAAACACCTTTGGACCACAGGCCTCTTTATTATGTGCTGACACTCCCTTACTTATATACCCATGTTGAGTTCTACAATTTTCTGATGTAGGATCAATGGTTTCAACCAACCATTCTCAACAATATCCACATTGGATCAAACCAGTCCACTTTTGAGTCTATATTAAACTAACACCGGTCTACCTTGGCTCCACCTTGGATTATCACCTGGTCTAGCAATCCACCTTAGCCCCACCTGAACTTATACTTTAGTCCACATTAGATCCACCTTTTTAAAATGTCCATGTAGATCACCACTCAACACTAGTTGTCCACAAGATCCTCCTCCTTGATCAATGAACATCTCCTAGTACACCTTATTTCACTTTACTTAAGGAACCTGCATAATCACCTTGACAGTAACTCGTACATAGGCTATAGTGACTTCACCTCTGGCTTCTTCGAGTCTAACTCCATTATAGGCTCCACTAAGTCCAGCTAGCAAGATACTTTTTCTAGCGACTTATCACCTTAGTCTCTACTGAATTCTTCATGACTCCACCAAGTCAAGCTACTAGTACCACTGCTCTATAAATGCATGGATTCATCATTGAGCTCTTTTACCAATTATTATACTCACTCGCACATAGGGATGGGCCTAGGGTATCGATTAGGCTCACCGGTCTGCACACATAATAACAATATTGTTCTTAACTTAAACACCTTTGAGCCACAGGTGTGAGGTTTTATTATAAAAGGCCTCATTACTATGTGGTGACACTACCCTATTTTTTAATCCATGTCGATTTCTTTAATTTCCCGATGTGGGAATGGTTTGAGCTAACCATTCTAAAAAATATATTATTGTGCTCACTGACACATTGGTTGAGCCCAAGGAACCGACTGGGCCAATCGGTCCACGCATAAAATAACGATGTTGTCCATGACTTAAACACCTTTCGGACACAGTATAGGGTTTTATCTTAAAAGGCCTCAGGACTATGTGGTGACACTGGTCTACTTATTAATCAATGTTAAGTTTTACAATTTTTAGTTTTGGGATCAATGGTTTGAGCCAACCATTCTCAATTATCTCCACCTTGGATCAAAGCAGACACATTTGACTCCACCTTGGACTAACATTGGTCCCTTTAAATTGTCACCAGGTCCAACAATCCACCTTAGCCACACTTAAACCTATACTTTAATCTACATTGGATCCCTTCTTTTTAGACTGTCCATGTATATCACCACTCAACATTATCTGTAAGATCCTCCACTTTGATTAATGCACATCTTGAGATACACCCAATTTCACCTAACTCAAATAACCTACATAACCACCTTGACAATACATCAGGTGTACATAAGCTATAAGGACTCCACCCCTAACTCTTTTGAGTTTAACTCCACCACAGGGTCCGACGAGTTCAGCTATCAGGATGCAAAATATAGTGACTTATCACCTCAGGCTCTTTCAATTTCTTCTTGACTCCATCGAGTCCAGCTACTAGCACTGCTTCACAAATGTGTAGATTCACCATTGAGCTCTAATACCAATTATTGTGCTCACCAGCACATGGACAAGGCCCAAGGCACCTACTGCGCCCACCGATCTGCGCACATAGTAACAATACTATCCCCAACTTAAACACCTTTGGGCTACATGTGTGGGGTTTTATCTTAAAAGTCCTTGTTACTATGTGGTGAAACTCTCCTACTTATATACTCATATTAAGTTTTATAATTTTTTGATGTAAAATCAATGGTTTGAGCCAACCATTCTCAACAATCTCCACCTTAGATCACCAGTGCACCTTTGACTCCACTTTAGCTCCACTTTGGATTGTCATCTGGTCTAGCAATCCATTTTGGCCCACTTAAACCTATACCTTAATCCACATTTGATCCACCTTTTTGGACTGTCCATTTAGATCACCACTCAACACTATCCGCATGATCGTCCACTTTGGGCAATGCACATCTCGAGGTACACCCTATTTCACCTTATTCGAGGAACCTGCACAACCATATTGACAATACCCCGGGGTGTATGTGATGCCCCGAATCCCGTTATGAGATTTTCACCTCCGGGATACGGTTAATCACGGATGCCGTGCGCGACGGCGGGTTTAAATTCATAAAAAAACACAACTTTTAAAACTTTTCTCAAATAAAAACCTGATTATAAATAAATTCCCTCTTTGTAAAATTTTGGCATGTGGAGTTTGTTCAGTTAATAAACCGTCCTGTAAAAATCAAAACCAATCACATATCAATTCACATTAAAACAACTCCACATATAGAAATCAACTCATCAAGTTTACATCGAAAATGTTCACATATCAAAACCGGTATTAAAGCTTCTACAAAAGATCTTTTACAAAACAACATAACCAATCATTTATACAACGAGGTCCTTTTCATAAAGGACCCAAAAGACAACATATGGACATCAGAGGTCTCTAGACTCGTAGATCACGCGCCATCCCTCAATGCTTGACCTGCAAAACTGTTTAGAAAATGGGATGAGCCAAAACCGGGCTCAGTGGGAACTATATAAATTTTGTATAGAAAATAATACTTTGCTTTACTATAAAAGTTTATAAGACAATGCAACACAATGCAATCTATACACAAGTGCATGCCGATCCCCACTAGGATTCCCATCCTATTCACCGGAAGCTATCGATCCGACTAATTGGTCTCGTCCCTAGACGTCCCATGGAATACTCTCAACTAATTCCCGTATCACCAGAGAACCATTGGTATAAAACCATCTCATCACAAACACTAACTTCCTATGGTTCATCATGCTACAATAGATTCGCTTCCTGTAATCAACTGGCCCATGCAATGCTTATCATACAATCATCTCAATGTAATCACATAAATAAGGATAATAACCACAAGAGATATGATACAATCAACCATACAAGTAACAAGCATATAAAGATCACAATGTCATATCTCTTGTATAAAGCCTCAGCTTACACCCCGCGGTCACTAGGCTTAGAGCATCGGTTCCCGAAGGACCCCAAGCTCTAAACTAATCATGTCTCCTCCAAGAGAGTGAACTGCCCAGGGACTCGGTCCTTACTTGTAATTCATTTGGAGATAAACCCACGCAAGACATTTTCCCGGGGACAACACTCCAAATACTTAACAAGAAGAACACCCGTACAAGCACGTTCCTCCGAGGATGGAACTACCTTAGGATGTTTCACCTAAGTGTAGGGCTACTACTTCTTGGAACACCGTTCCGTTGATAGAGCCACACGATCTAATCCGCAAGCCAGGGAAGCTAGAAATGCAGGACTACGAAACTCATCCGCGAGAAGGCAATATACATCAATATGATAATATAACAGGCGGCTACAACCGCACTGTACTGGGTAGCCCTTTCCCTTGTCCGCTTTGGGTGGCTCCACTCCAGTTACAACGAGTACCGGTACTCAATCATAGCGGCTCCAACCGCTGCGGCTATAACCGCACTCAATGGACTACAACCCAATCATAAGGTAGGGCTACAACCCTCCTTGGTAAGGCTACAACCTTACAATCAATGTCCACATAGATAGTTGGCCAAACATCAATCAAGAACATGCATGTATAACATAGATGTCCCAACATCATTATTAATATCATCATACCACGTGTGATCATATCAACAATCTCACAATCAAAATCACATTATATAGGGCTCCAACCCTAAATCAATCGGGGCTTCAACCCACAACTAGTATTAGTATTTAAACATGGCAATTACAACTCAATCATATGGCAGGGCTACAACCCTCCATGGTGAGGCTAGAACGTTACAATCAACGTCCGTATAGATAAATGGGCTAAAACATCAATCATAAACATGTAAGTACAATATAGATGTCCCAACATCATTATAGCACATGTGATCGCATCAACATCAATATATCCATTCAACATTGACATGTATACATATCACAAGCCCACATAATCCATCACACATTTGGCTATCAACGCATTACGACTATAGCTTATCGTTCCATGTTTATTCACATTTTACGGCCAATCAATTCATTATCATCATCTCTCATTATGTAATGTGCCAAGCGTGTAAAAACTAAGGCCGTATGATTCGAATCATAGTTCTCATGTTATTCTATCAAGCCAAGCATCGGCTCTGATGATTCTCGCCTAACCGGTACGCTTACGGCATGTTCGCCCCTTATTATTATGGCTAAGGCGACCTACACCTCGCTAAATTACGTTCATCGCATTTCTAAGGC
>JAKCWG010000777.1:0-173443 GCA_021464415.1 Lonicera japonica
TTTGAATTCTTTGAATTTCTCAAAGACTTCAGACTAACGTTGATGCGGTCAAGGCTACATGGGCTCAAATCACCCCCAACATTGTGGAGGCCCATTAGAATAAATTAGAAGCCCAATTAACTATTTTAAGTAGTTTTTTAATTATAAGATTATTCATTATTCAATATTGGAATGTTTTCCCATTATTTAATTAGGAATATTTTTCCTTAAGTAATAATTCTAGGATTTAGATTATTAATGTTAAGACTTAGTAAACTCCCCTCCTTCAAAAGATTATTTTTCTTCCTCCAATTTGATTAATTAATACTTTATTCCTTAAATCATTAAAACTTTTTTCAGACAATTTACATTACTATATTCATACCCCTTTTATCTTAACCCTCAACTATCACCTGACTTATTATCCTAATTCTGGTTCCGCGTTTCCTCCTTATCTTCCGTATTCTACTGTACCTCCTCATATTCTTTTCCAATCGGTTCCTCCCGACAGAGATCGTAAGAAACTCTCTTCCCTATCTTAATTACACCGCTATGTGTGTGGTGTGTTTGAAACCAATGTTCTGTGTTGAGTTCTGTCAACCGAAGTTCCCGTGCCAAATTCGATGTGTGTGAGTGTAATGTCGTGTAGATCATCAGACTGTGTGTGATGAAATTCTAGATGTTAGTTTTCTATTCATAATTTATTGTTCTTGTTAGTATTCAATTCAATTTAAAAAGAAAAAGAAAAAAAAATAAGATTTAGTCTGTTTTTTTGTTAAATTGTGGTGTTTGTTCGGGCTTTTTCGGCAAATGGTGGTTTTTTGCTTTTACACGGTAGAGTTGTGTTTTGATTCATAGGTTCTGTTTCGCTTCGCCGAACATGTAGAATTCAGCCCAATCCAAAAGTGGTGAGATCAAAAGTTATGCAGATTTTACCTTTAGCAGAAAAAAAAAAAAAAGTTGTGATTTGCGAGTTTTAGTTATGGATGATCTAAAATTGTTTACTGGAGCTTTCGTGAGTGAGATGAGAAAGGTTTTTAGAGAGGAGTTTGATCCACTTCATGAGCGAATGGAGAAAGTTTGTAAAAGTTTAGATCGAGTTGAGAAGAGACAAGTAAAGCTATCACATAATAATCCTAATGGAGGAGAGGATAATTCTTCTCCTAGAAAAAATAGGGTTGAAGATGATTGGGATCCGGGAATTGCTAATATAAAAACAGTGGTGTAAGTTTAGAGAAGGTGAGAGTTTGGGATAAAAAAATATGTGTAGTATCAAGAGAGAAATCTTTCGCTTCAATGATCCAGAAAATTGGCGTAAATTGGAGAAGATGATGGAGGCTTATCTTGAATTCAACATGATGAGCAGCGTAGAGTCAAATCCGAAAGCATTCTCTTGCGAATCAAATCCTTTTCAAGAGGAGGGGAATGATGGAGGCAAGACTGTTGTGCAAAATGAAGACAATTCAAAGGCCATCCAAGTTCCAACAGGCCCAATTACAAGGTCGCGGGCTAAGAAGTTAAAGGCTGAGATTAATGGATTAATTCAAGCTATTTGGGCTCAAGAAGAAGGCACAATCAAGCCCATTGGAGGGGAAAAACGTGGAGCACAAAATGGAGGCTGGGTTACACTTATTCAAGCCCAATTGGAGTGAGAAGACTATGTCTATGCGGCCCAAGAAGTGGAGTCAAGCCAGCCCACTCGTTTTTATTTATTATTTATTTATTATTGTTATTTCGTCTTAAAAACTAGTTCTTGTTTGATTAGGATTTGTTTGAGGATTCCTTATTGGATGGTTTTCTTGTGGCCTAAGTTTTCTTCTCCCTATTTAAAGGGGGATTCATTGTTTTATTTTAATTATCTAGACTTTATTCATAATAAGATTGAATGATTAATCCTCTTTGGTTCTTCACGAACTACTTGAACTTATCGGTTTGTCCGTGGCGTTCATCCAACTTATCAATCGGCATTCCGCACCCGGTTGTGGCGTCTTCGATTTCCATCCTAATCTGATTGTAGAAACGATCCAGGTTCTTAATTTGCTACGGTTTTCGTGTGTGTCTGTGTCAAGGTTGGTACAACCAATTCATTGTGTTTGCGGGTTATGAGCGATATCACCGTAGGTCGTATCATACGTCGCATTAAGTAAATGTATCTATACTTTAAATAATCATCTACAAATGTGATGAAATACTCAAAGCCTCCTCTAGTGTGGATAGTCACGTGACCATACAAATTAGAGTGAACCAATTTTAACTGTTCTTTAGCACTATTGCCTTTTTGCCGAGAATGATCTCTTAGTCAGTTTACCTTCTAAACAGGATTTACAAACTGGAAGTGCCTCCACTTCCATAAGGCCTAATGGTCCATTTTCGACCAGTTTTTAATTTATTATTATTAGATTAATATATGACCAAGGCTAAGTGCCAAAAATACATTTGGTTCATTTTGAAGGTTCCTTTCACTTAAATGGTAAACTATTAATGTATTACAATTTCAATTCAGTAGTTGCAAGTACTAAAACAGTCAGGATTTAATAATATAAAGATTAATCCATAATGTACCAGAACAAACAAACTATATATTTTTTGTAAAGATGATTGATATCATCAATAATTATCAAATAATATTGTCCTCAAACATAAATATATTGTCCTCAATCTGAAAATCAAAGTACTACAGATCCTTCTAAAATGAAGATACATATATAAGACTTCCTCATTAATGCACTATCCTATTGACTAAACTATAAATATATTATCTTCTACTGCAATGTTGTTTCATATTCGTTGCCCCATATTGTAAATTTTCTCTGTTTTTAAGTTGTTTGGTTTCCTGGAACCCTGTAAGTATTGCAGACATGATTAGTGGCTCCCAAAATCTACACCACCAGGTACTGGTAGATCGGACCACTAAACAAGATATACAACACAATAGATGAAAATTTACATATGTTGTGTTAAACGGTTTAGAAACAGGGATAATCTTTCTTCAAATGCACTTTCTATGACAGAGAGAAAACACTGGCCCATAGGCTTTTTCACTCCTCCTAGAGGTTCAGCGACTACTGCACGCCCTGCTCCTTGTGGGACTGCATCTTATGCATTCTTCTTTTTCTTTTCTTGCTTTTGGGCATAGAAGTTGAAGCTTTGTTAGCCACTAGAGTACGAGCTAGGTTACCAAGGAGTTCCTCAACTGCTTGGAATTCTTTAAGAAGTTCCAACAACGAATAAAGCTTATTCATGTTGTAATTCAGTCGGAATCCCTTAAATAAATCCATCAGTGACTAGAGAACGATATCGACCTGAGTTTCCCCATCGATTTCAGCCCCAAAGATCTCTTAGTTCATTCAGAAGACCGATCATCTTCAAAACAAGATCCTTAACTCGGGGTCCTTCAGTAATAGTCGTGTTCATGAGGCCTTTTATCGAAACCTACCTTGCGGCATGATCCTGATCCCCAAAATATCTTTGAGGTTCAGCATTATGTCGTAGGCGGTGGCAAAAGACTAATGCTAATGTTGTAGTACATTGGACAAAAATGCCAGAATGTAAAACCACGCCATCTCATCAGCCTTCTTCCACCTTCGGCAAGCCTGGGTTTCCTCATCGGTCTCCCCCTTACCAGGTTTTGCTGGACATGATTCAGTGAGCACAAATTTGTACTCTTTAACAGTAAGCACAATGTTCAAGTTCCCTTTTTTAGTCAATATAATTGTAACACCCCCGCCTTAATTATACAGGATATCACCTGTAATTAAGACCTGGAGTGTTACTAACCCATCTTAGTAGGACTAAGATAGGTGTATAAGAGGAATATAGATCAACAGCAGCATATGAACCAAGAATGACAAACATTGGGTGCTAAAATGATACTACAACTGATAAACATGCATATAGATATACATAATATACATTACGTGAAACCAAAAATATATAGGTAGTCCTCGGGCGAGCGTGGCTTCCCGGACTAACACATCTGTTACAAAAATAAACCGTAGTATCAGAGCTTTCTACTTCGTCCCTGAACCCGTCGTCTCTTTGTCCCCATGGGACTTGTGAATACCTGAAATAGTTTAAAGAAAAAAAAAGGGGTGAGCTATATGCTCAGTAGGGGTAAGTAATCACATTCAAAACATGACTCAGTTTAAAAAATGTGTTCATCTCATAATGCATGCATATGCCAATACAGGTTACCTCCCTTGTGTCAACCTTAGAGCCACATAGCCAGAATACATCCATATCGAACCGGAGTATAGCAAAGGCCTGACCGCCCGGGAAAAATATAACAATGATCATAAATTGGCCCATCGGCCCCAGAGCATATCAACTGATCATAATCAATTTGGACCACATGTCCACCAATAATAAGATAACCATAGAATCATCAGTACCTTACCGTTGTCTAGATTTCCGGGCTACTCGCCGCTGGCTCTAGACAGCCGACGCGTTGCTGCCCTCCGGAGGTTTAGGGATTTTCAACCCAAGGGCACCAGGCCCTACTTATTTCCATCCCGGTAGGCACATATCAATACATCATTCCTTTACAACCGAAGGATCACAATAGAATCATATACAGGTCCATATTAAATCCAGAATTAGATAATATTCGAGTTTTCATCATCATAGTAATCATCATAGGAAGTACGCCATATGTCGAGCCATAGAATGATCCCACATATGCTGAGAATTCTTCAAGTGCTTGGTTGACACAATAATAACATGCATGATATGCAAAACATACTATTTCAAAAATAATAACAATTTATGCCATATCCACTTCCATAACTCTCATATCATATCCATTGGTGTGTAAAATTCGTTAACAATCTGTTTATCCGCAAACAACATGTACATCACCAAGGGATACCACATATATTTTAAATAACCTTATTAGCAAGTGTATATGGCATATCTTGCATCAAATCTTACAATCACAATTTTATAAATCATAAAAATAGCATAAACACTTTAATCTTCAAGCTTCCCAAGCAATTGATAATCATGAACAATGATTCTTGACAAATAAAAGCATATTGTCTAGTTTTGAAAGCTATAGAACCCCTACCTTGAATTATTAGCGATAGAGAATAAGAAAAGATGAAGACTCCGGCCCTCTCCAACGAAATCCCAACGAAGATGATGATGAATAGTGAATAAGTGGATGAGATGAAGGTTTGAAAGATTTGAAGCTTTAATCTTGGATTGAGGATGAAATATGTGTGAAGAATCTCTCAAAGAACCCTTAAAAACGAGCTCTCATCTCTCTCTAACTTCCCCTGAGGTTGTGTCTCGAAAATATGGAAGAAGGTGGCTTAAAATGACGTAAAAGTGGTGAAAACCAACTTACTGTTGGACCTTGATCGATCATGGAGTCCACTGCCGACACATGCCTTTTGGATATGGAGCACTGTTTGTATTTTGGTCATAACTTCTTGCTCGGAACTCCGATTGAGGTGATCTTTATATGCACGGAAAGGTAATTCAAAGATCTACAACTTCCTAAGAGGAAGTTTTCCAAAATTATGGACGCATTTTTCCCAAAAATTCACTGAAGGCGGCGCTCTGCCCAAACGCTATTAAACCACCAGAATTTAGCGATGGGCCTACTTTGTGCACTGTTTTGACCCACTAGGAGTGCGAATTAGCTTTCGGTCAAAACACGAAAGTTGTAGAATAATGCAAATACTAGACACAAGCGAGCGAAACTTCAATTGGATAAGTAATGGAGGAATTATGATAGCCCAAAGTTAGCTCAAATTAATGAATCACAAAGAACCTAAAACCTTCTATTTACCAACCGAAATTGATTCGGACCATCCGAATCTTTAAACGATCATTCTCATATATATAAAAGAGTTAATAAAATATAATTAACATTAATTAAAATACAGGTTATTACAATAATTAAGTCCAATCAATTTGTTTTAATTGAGAATAATTAAAAGTGGATTGAAAGAGTTTGCCATTTTATATATAGTTAACTTTGAACACATTATGATGGACAACAATAACTTTGAACACATATTTTATATATGGCACCCTCTACCATTTCAAAAAGCGTTCGCCAACAACCTAAGACTTTGAACAATATGTCCCGTTAATGAGGTCCTCTATTATTCATTATTTCTTAGACATATGTAAACCTATTAAACTTTACTATCTAGACAATGCCTTATTGTCAAGCAACATATACTATCTAGACAATCCTTTATTGTCAAGTAAAATTTAAATAGCTGACTTCCTTTGGTCCTACAAATAATAATAGAGACTCAGTTGGAGAGAGCATACTATTATTTATATCTAAATGTATATCATCATTTAATTTAGTCCAATGATTCTGCAATTTATTCTTTCCGACATGGAGGTGAGCACTAAAACTCACACGAAAAATAAATCACATCATTTAAAATTATCAGTCAGTGAAATTTGTACAATGATTCCGCAATCTATTCTTTCCGATATGGAGGTGAGCACTATAACACACACGAAGAATAAATTACATCATCTACAAACCAATGATGAAGACCGTGGGATTTTTATGTGAAAAAATCCCTCACCCACTTAGTATTTAAAACATTATTTTTTAAGGGTTAGGAAAATTTTATATTAAATTCTAGTCAACTAAAATACAAGAGTATGAAATATAAAAGACATGTGAAATAAAATTATTTTGCTGCTTTTCTTAAAAAAAAACTTATATTTTTCAATTACGCAAAATTTATATTTCTATACCTTTTTTTAATTTGACAAGAACTAAATATAAAATAAAAGGTGATCTAGGTATGGTCATGTATCCATGTTATCCAAAATTATAAGGAAACCTAATAATTAAACACATATGACCAACACACAATCACACAAAGTATTAAACCATTCAATAATAAGAATAATTAAATCCCTGCTATTATGGTCCAACCTTCATCATCCCTAGTCCGTTGAAAAACCTGTCACGACCTACGTCGCCACTTCACTGACTATGTCGGGAATCAACCTTGGTGAAAACGCCTTCTTCAACATTCTTCGTTAAAGAAACTGCAATCTTAGATACAAAGGTCCTATGCCTCCATTTAAGGAGTTCACACATAAACTATTATATCTAAACTGTAAATAAAATTACATATATCCTATGCCTCCTTTTAAGGAGTTCACAAATCTGATCTAAATTTAATTTACAACCATGAATAAAACCCAAATCATCATGCACATTAAAATTAATCACGAATAAAAACATCATGGGATCTAATCACATAAAACATAATTATGTGACCATAATAGTGGGACAAGAATACTGCAAAACAAGGGTTAGCTAGTTCTACGTTCTATCCAAAAACAATATGCATAAATAGATTTAACTAGACAACATGGCTAGTTCAATCCGTACGCAGTATCAAAGAAAACCAATCCATCTGATACCAATTGATGGAGACATAAATACAGGATCGTTTGATTTTGCGTATAGATTGAACAAAATACTTTTGCTAAAACCCTATAAGAATAAAGGGATTTCACCTTTGTGGATCATGTAGAGGATCCATATGAGGAGACTAGGGTTTTGAAAGCATCAAATTGCGATTTGGTCAGATTTTTATAATTCTCGCTGCGCTGCGAAAATTAATTTTTTTCGCCACCGAAACAACTTCTGATCGTCCTGATTTTATGCCTGATAATTGTAGCTTTGCGTTCAGAATGACATATCCAAAAATCAGTCCAATCCAACGGTGCGATCAAAAGTTACGATTCATTCACGATTGTTGTGCTGAAAACCTAAAGATCTTCTATCGTATTCCTTCCATCATCAAATCTTGCACCGAGTGTGGGCTACGGTATCACCAAGATTTTCTCCTCTCTCAATAGAACAAACCCTAACTCATGAGAATTATTGTTATCTTGAGAGGTGACAAGGCCAACGTATATATAAGGCTACGATAGGGACCTTAAGGAGAAATAAGTTTGGGCTTCTTATGGAAAGATGGAATCCTAATTCTACTATGAATTAGTTCCTTCCATAAATTATAATTCACACCACTAAAGAATTATAATTGCACTCCCGTCCTTATCTCAAAATTTAATTTCGAGCTCCTTGTTATTAAATACTTATTATTCTCCTCACGTTAAGATTACAGATAACCGTCATTTAAATTAAATTACTGACAATTATATTTAAATGACTTCTTAATCATTGAGCCTACCACTTAACTTATTTAATATGTTGGATTAACATAATCCACCTGTAGGGTTTGATATGATCAAAACTTATAAGCTTTTTAAGGGGCTATCATCAATCCCTATACCGGAACGTGGATTCCGTCAATAATTAATATTCATCATACATATAATATCGTCATCCAATTCACGAAGATTATTGATCCATAAATGAATCTCACTCTTTAATGAGTCAAAACAACAAACACTACATATATATGTCTATTAATTATTTCAAGATTAAGAGCATAAGTAATCATAATAACTATGGGATTTTAAATTGTATTATATAGTCAGTATAAAAACAATTAACCCAAACTGGTCCTATTGATACACAAAGTGTACTAGCACAACGAGTTAAAACTATACCGTTTTCTGTAGTCAAGATAAACTACTAAAACTTATGCTACAATCCTACCGATGGGTGTCCAATTCCATCTAAGACTGTGAACCATTAAACTTATATTCCACAAGAACCGATGATATGATCTTCTGTGTGTAAGCTATACTCTACACACCAAATCGTCTAATATATAGAACAAAAGACACACATTCACAATATTTAAATAAATAATATAATGCAACCATTGTCCATAAAGATTCTCATTAAAATAGCAAAACCAAGTTTATAACATATCCAAACTAACAAGAAAATTATGGCTTTTAGTATATCAGTCTAACAATCTCCAATCTAAGAATGATTTTTTGCTAGTGGGGGGGGGTTACTTTCTCAACAACAGGTTTGCCAACTTCTATTATTCTTTTAATATTTTTTTATTACATTGATTGTGGCTCATCTAGCATAAGAAAGGCGTTTGCATTGGGTGGTTGTTTTGAGGGACTTTACTGTTTATCGCTTCTTTATGGGACTGTTGGCCTTTTCCTTTTATATAACCATCCATATCTTTCTCCTCTTCTCTCTCCACCCACCCACCAATGCTTAGGGCTTGGAGGTAATTTCTTTAATATACCTTCACTTTAGCCAAATTTTTTTGCTTATGGCTCTTGTTATTATATCTTCTAGCCTAGTTCTTGCTTACACATTGTTCCCCCCCCGCCCAGCTTCTTTCTTCTAGAAGTTTTCGTTATTTTCATCGGCTTCATGCCAATTGTTGACCTAAGGTCTTAATCTTATTTTGATAATAACAATAAATCAATCATGTGTAATTTAACATGTTTCTTGAAAGCTTCAAAGAAAAAGCTTCAAATGAAAATCAATCCAAAGAAACAAATCAAAATATTCGAAGACTCGTTAATTTAGTAATTTAGTGAGTGCTTAAGATTTATGTAAAGTTACATTATTGATAAAATCCCTATAGCTCAAATGTATTCATGCATATTTTAAAGATTAATTCAAACAAGCTTGAAATTGAATTTATTTGAAAAACATCATTTTACAAAGACCAAGTTTCAAAATAAATTCATATTAATTTTAAATGATCATATTTTAAGCTCTAATAAAAATAAGTATCTTAGCAACATATCTTTGAGATTCACAAATCATTAGAATTGTATTTGGAGCTAAATTGTTATATTGCAAAAATGTTTTTATTTTACATTTAAAATTTGCACAATTTTTGCACAGTTTTGATCTAACGGTAAGATGGAGGTCTTTTTGATCATTTTGAAATTTTTATAATAGTTATACAACATCTCCTATCACTTTTGACTACAATTTGAGCATGATCCAATGGTCAAATTGGGAGAAATTTTGAAAACATATTTGAAATGTTTGTCAAAACTAGCTGTTGGAATGTTTGAAAATGTATACTTTTGACCCAAAACCTTTCTTAATCATCCCCAATGGCCATATGGTTTTTCAAGCTATATATATGAGGTCCTAGATATGTTTTAACATGCCTTTAATCATTCTAATACTCCATTATTCATATATTCAAATATACAAAGATTCAAGAACACATTTTGATCAATCTTTCATCTTTTGAGCAATATATTTTTGATCAATCTTGATAACTCTAGTGTAAGCTTCATTTGTAATTTTTAAATACACTTGAGAGTTATTGTACTGGTTTGTATAACTACAAATAATTCATTCTTCATTTCAAAAGAGAATTTGTCTCTTTGTAGAGCAAGAGAGCATATCTTGTGAAAAGTGTAGTGTGTATAACTACATTGTGAGTGTTGCTTGCATAACAACATTTATATTGAGGTTTGATCTTCACCCAAAGAAGATTGAATAGTGAAAATTCTCGGGAAACTAATCGAGTGCGGACGTATGGTTTAGAAAACCGAACCGTGAAGACAAAAAGTCTTGAGCTTCAAATTGGTTAAATCTCTCTAAACTCAAGCTCTCTTTTTATTGCTTTATGATTGCTTATATTTTGAGATTGCTTATTAATTTGCTTGTCTTGGGATTGATTACTTGAAATTTATTATTTCCTTGATATTGTTGCTTAGCTAAGTTACTTTGCTTAAATATTTTAAAAACATTTTAATTCCGCATTAAGTTTTTAAAACCCTATTCACCCCCCTCTAGGGTTGTTTTTCGACAAACAATTGGTATTAGAGGTTATACTCTTATTTTTATTTAACAATCTTAGAGTTTTACGATCATGTCTACATATCAAGGAATCGGTTTTTCTGAAGGTCTCTCCACCTATATAAACCACCCTTATTTGATGGTAAAAATTATAGCTATTGGAAAAGTAGAATGATTATATTTTTACAATCTAGTAATTTTGAACAATGGAGAGTTATACTTGAAGGACCCTATGAAATTACCAAAATAGATGATAGTGGAAAAATCGTTCCTAAGAAAATGTCCGACTATGATGAAAATGATATTTAGAAAATTTAATATAATGCTAGAGCCTTAAATGCTTTAAATTGTGCATTAAGCGTGGATGAATATAACAAAATTTCTAGTTGCAAAACGGCTAAAGAAATTTGGGATAAACTTGAGGTTACCTATGAAGGAACCACTCAAGTTAAAGATGATAACATAAATATGCTTGTTCATGATTATGAATTATTTGAAATTGAGCCTAATGAATCTCTTGTTTCCATGTATAGTAGATTTTCTATTATTACTAATGATTTGGATCTTCTTGGAAAAGTTTATTATAATGAAGATAAGATAAGAAAAATTCTTAGGATTCTTTCCAAAGATGTGGCGTCCAAAAGTGACGGCGATTCAAGAAGCAAAGAATCTCAAAACACTCAGCATGGACGAGCTTTTGGGATCTCTAAAAACTCATGAAAAGGAACTTCAAAGAAAATAAGAAGCGGATACAAAATCAAAAAAACTTTAGCTCTCAAAACTATCCAACATGAAGATAATGATGTATCAATGGATGGTGATGAAGACATGGCGCTTCTATCTAGAAAATTTATAAAATTTCTAGCTAAGAAGAAAAACTCTCAAGGAAAGGATAACAAATACCCATCATCCTCTAGAAGAAACAACGATAGATCAAATCAGCAAAGAGGAGAAAATGAAGAAATCAAAAAGTGCTATCATTGTCATGAACCCGGTCATATCAAGCCAAATTGTCCAATTAGAAAGAAGGAGAAAAGGGATAAACGAGATAAAGTATTCAAACAAGTGAAGCATGCACTAAAAGGAACATGGAACGATTCCGAAGAAGGAGAATTGGATGCCGATTCTAGCGATGAAGAAACGGCCGACCTTTGTCTTATGGCAAATGAAGATGAGGTAAATTCTAACTATAGCTCATTTAGTGATAAATTTGATGATAATGAAAGTGTGCATAATGAATATGATAAACTATTTACCATGTTTGAAGAATTACATATTAAATTTGAAATTCTCTCAAAAAGATATGCAAGTCTTAAGAAAGAAATTTCATTACTTCTGCCAAATGCGAAAATTTAGAAAAGGAAAACATTGATTTTAAAAAGGAAATTAACTATTTGAAAAAGGGAAAAGAAAAGGATACTTCAAACTTACTTGCACTAAAAAATGAGGGTTTGAAAGAAAAAGTAAAGGATTTAACTAATAGTCTAACCAAGTTCACAAATAGAAAAGATAACTTGGATAAACTGTTGGAAGTACAAAGGTGTGTCTTTGATAAAGCCGGTTTGGGTTACAATCAAATCCATAACCAAAAGGATTACAAAAATTTCTTCAAAACATACACACCGCATAATCCCACTAATCTTTATTCATTTTGTGGAAGAAACACTCATAATGCACATTCTTGTTATTACAAAGAAAAAGGATTTTACTAAGAACAAACTTGCTTGGATTCCTAAAGGAACCACTATGTATGCTAATCCCAAAGGACCCAACTTATTTTGGGTTCCAAAAGAGAAGTTACTTAAGATTTTGATGTAGGTTTGCCTGAGAGCAAAAGCTAGCAAAACAAAGTGGTTATGGATAGTGGATGCTCGAACCACATGACGGGAGAAAAGAGAAATTTCTTGAGTCTCACTCATAAACAAGGAGGTAACGTCACATTTGGAGACAACGCCAAAGGCAAAATCATTGGTATAGGTAAAGTTGTTAATAAATCTTCTTATATTGATAATGTTTTACTTGTTGACGGTTTAAAACATAACTTGCTTAGTATTAGTCAATTATGTGATAAAGGTTATGAAGTTATTTTTAAATCCGAATGTTGCATTGTTAAAAATATTAGTGATAATTCTATTTGTTTGTTGTTTTGATCTTATAATATAATCTATAGAACTTACGACTGACTTGATGTTTGTCTCAACAAGATGTTAAATGTTTATCTGTGTTAAATGATGCTTCTTGGTTATGGCATAGAAGATTAGGTCATGCTAATATGGATTTAATTCACAAATTATCTAAAAATGAATTAGTTAAATGATTGCCTAAAACTAAATTTGCTAAAGATAGAATTTGTGATGCATGTCAACTTGGTAAACAACACAAGTCTTCCTTTAAATCTAAGAAAGATATTATTATTACTAGACCACTTGATATGTTACATTTAGATTTATTTGGACCTAATTCGGTTGCTAGTTTAGGTGGTAAATTGTATGCCTTTGTGATTGTTGATGATTTTTCTAGATTTACTTAGGTATTCTTTCTTGCTCATAAAAGTAAAACACCTCATGTATTTGCTAAATTATGTAAAAAGGTTCAAAATGAAAAGGGCACTTCTATTGTACATGTTAGAAGTGATAGAGGTAGAGAATTTGATAATATTGATATTGAGAATTTTTGTGACGAGCATGGTATTAATCATAACTTTTCGGCACCTAGAACTCCTCAACAAAATGGTGTGGTTGAAAGAAAAAATAGATCTCTTCAAGAGATGTCTAGAACCATGTTAAATGAACATTCTTTACCGGAATATTTCTGGACAAAAGCCGTTAATACCGCATGTTATATAACTAATTGTGTTATTATTCGTAAAAAGTTTGATAAGACACCTTACGAATTATGGAATGACAAGAAACCTAATATTGCATATTTTAAGGTTTTTTGTTGTAAATGTTTCATTTTAAATGATCGTGATCATTTAGGAAAATTTGATGCTAAATCCGACAAAGGAATATTTCTTGGATATGCTACTAATAGTAAATCTTATCGTATTTATAATAAGAAAAGTTTAGTTGTTCAAGAATCTATGCATGTTATTTTTGATGAATCTAATCCTTTTGCACTCATAGTGCATTCCGATGATGATGTTGAAATTATCCAAAAAGTTTCGGATATTCAATTAATGATACATCTAAGGAAGAACCATCGAGTGCTCAAACTTCTTCTAATGAGATAGAAAGTAAGGGCGAAGAAAACTCGAATGATTTATCTAAGAGTTGGAAATTTGTGTCCAACCACCCTATTGATCGAATTATTGGAGAGCCATTTAGTAAGGTCATGATTAGATCATCTTTAAGAAATGTTTGCAATAATGTGGCATTTGTTTCTCAATATAAGCCTAAAAACATAAATGAAGCCGAACAAGATGAATCTTGGATGATGGCTATGCAAGAAGAGCTCAATCAATTTGAGAGAAATAAAATGTGGATACTTGTTTCCAAACCAAATGATCATACTATTATAGGCACTAAATGGGTATTTCGAGATAAAAAAGATGAAAATGGTGTTATTGTTAAAAATAAAGCTAGACTCATTGCCTAAGGATACAATCTAGATGAGGGCATTGATTATGAAGAAACATATGCACCCGTTGCACGTTTAGAAGCTATTCGCATGCTACTTGCTTACACTCTTGCTTTAAAATTTTCAAACTATATCAAATGGATGTGAAAAGTGCTTTCTTGAATGGATTTATTGAAGAGGAAGTTTATGTGAAACAACCTCCCGAATTTGAAAATTATACGCATCCGGATTACGTATTTAAATTGCCTAAAGCATTATATGGCTTGAAACAAGCACCTAGAGCATGGTATGATAGATTAAGTTAATTTTTGCTTAATAATGCATTTGTTAGAGGCAAAGTAGACACTCCTTTATTCATTAAGAATCATGCCAATGCTATGCTACTTGTGCAAATTTATGTTGATGATATTATTTTTGGTTCTACTAATGACAATCTTTGCAAAGAATTTTCTACTTGTATGCAAAGGAATTTGAGATGAGCATGATGGGAGAAATGAATTATTTTCTCGGATTGCAAGTAAAGCAATGCGAAGATGGGATCTTTGTCAATCAAGAGAAATATGTGAAGGAACTCTTAAAGAAGTTCGACATGGAAGGCGCTAAATCAATGAGTACACTTATGAGTTCAACGTTGAAACTTGACAAAGACGAAAGTGGTAAGAGTGTCGACATAAAGAAGTATTGAGGTATGATTGGTAGCTTACTTTATTTGACGGCTTCTAGGCCGGACATCATGTTTAGTGTTTGTCAATGCGCACGATTCCAAGCGAATCCAAAAGAATCCCACCTACACGCCGTGAAACGTATATTCCGTTATCTTTCCGGCACTAGTTCTTTGGATTTGTGGTATCCTAGAGAAAAGACATTTGACCTAATAAGTTATTCTGATGCGAATTTTGCCGGTTGTAAAATCGATAGGAAAAGCACTAGTGGCACATGTCATTTTCTAGGACACGCACTAGTATCTTGGTCAAGTAAGAAACAAAATTCGGTGGCCCTTTCAACGGTCGAAGCCGAATCGGTGGCGGCCAGAAGTTGTTGTGCACAAACTGTATATATTAAACAACAACTAGAAGACTTTGGAATTAGTCTTAACTACATTCCCATTAAATGTGATAACACAAGTGCTATTAGCTTGACTAAGAACCCCATACAAAATTCACGTACTAAGCACATTGAGATAAGACATCATTTTATTTGTGATCATGTGCAAAAAGGTGATGTTGATATTGAATTCGTTAGCACCGAATCGCAATTTGCGGATATTTTCACTAAACCACTCCCGGACGATCGTTTTTGTACTATCCGTCGTGAACTTGGTATGACTAGAGCTTGTGACATCTAGTTTGATTAAAAAAAAGGTTCATTAATTATGTTTGACTTGGATTAGTATTGGAAGTCTTCATTTCGCATGTTATTGTTAAACTAACAATGATTTTACAGTCGAAGAATAATTATCTGTCATTAAAAAAAATTATCCCAAAGACGGAACGTTGTCTTCTTAAAGCAAAAAGTCAAAATATGTAGCGTTCCCGCATGCATCTAAAATTCAACGCCCTCGCATGGCTTAGATCCCTTTTTCATGTTGCCATAGGGGGAGAAAATGTGTGTATGGTGTTGGTGTTGTGATAATATTTTAAATGCTTTTTTTACATTCACACTTTTGAAAGGTTTATTTATAATATATATATATTAGTTTTGGTTCTAAAACTATCTCAAATATTTGCAATATTTTTTAATTGTCATATTTGAATAAATTGAGGGGGAGCATATTATTTATTTACATTTATATGCTATTTATGCTTATTATTGTAAACACACATTAATTTATTGTCATCATCAAAAAGGGGGAGATTGTTGACCTAAGGTCTTAATCTTATTTTGATAATAACAATAAATCAATCATGTGTAATTTAACATGTTTCTTGATATAAGTATACAATTCATTTACTTGGAAAATTCAAGAAAAACATGACAAGGATCAATCTTTCACTATTCGATCATTGGACAAGTCAAGAAAGATCAAATCTCTCAATGCAAATCATGAAGTACAAAGGATCAAAAGACTATATGAAAAGCTTCAAGGAAAAAGTTTCAAATGAAGACCAATCCAAAAAAACAAATCAAAGCATTCGCAGACTCGTTAATTTAGTAATTGAATGAGTGCTTAAGATTTATGTAAAGTTACATTATTGATAAAATCTCTATAGCTCAAATGTATTCATGCATATTTTAAAGATTAATTCAAACAAGCTTGAAATTGAATTTATTTGAAAAACATCATTTTACAAAGACCGAGTTTCAAAATAAATTCATATTAATTTTAAATGATCATATTTTAAGTTCTAATAAAAATAGGTATCTTAGCAACATATTATTGAGATTCAAAAATCATTAGAATTGTATGTGGAACTAAATTGTTACATTGCAAAAATGTTGTTATTTTACATTTAAAATTCGCTCAATTTTTGCACAGTTTTGATCTAACGGTAAGATGGAGGCCTTCTCTAACTCCGATCATTTTGAAATTTTTACAGTAGTTAGACAACATCTCCTAAAACTTTTGAATAAAATATGAGCATGATCCAACGGTCAAATTGGGAGAACTTATCAAAAACAATTTGAAATTTTTGTCAAAACTACCTGTTTGAAAGTTTGAAAATGCATACCTTTGACCCAAAACCTTTCTTAATCATCCCCAACGGCCATATGGTTTTGTAAGCTATATATATGAGGTCATAGACATGTTTTAACATACCTTGAATCATTCTAATACTCTATTATTCATATATTCAAATATACAAAGATTCAAGGGCACAATTTGATCAATATTTCATCTTTTGAGCTATATATTTTTTATTAATCTTGATAACTCTAGTGTGAGCTTCATTTCTAATTTTCAAATACACTTGAGAGTTATTGTATTGGTGTGTATGACCACAAATAATTCATTCTTTATTTCAAAGAGAATTTGTCTCTTTATAGAGTAAGAGAGCATATCTTGTGAGAAGTGTAGTGTGTATAACTACATTGTGAGTGTTGCGTGCATAACAACATTTGTATTGAGGTTTGATCTTCACCCAAAGATGATTGAATAGTGGAAATTCTCGGGGAACTAACCGAGCGCGAATGTATGGTTTAGGAAACCGAACCGCGAGGACAAAAAGTCTCGAGCTTCAAATTGGTTTAATCTCTCTAAACTTAAGCTCTCTTTTTATTGCTATATTATTGCTTGTATTTTGAGATTGCTTATTAATTTGCTTGTCTTGGGATTGATTACTTGAAATTTATTATTTCCTTGATATTGTTGCTTAGCTAAGTTACCTTGCTTAAATATTTTAAAAACATTTTAATTCCGCATTAAATTTTTAAAACCCTATTCACCCCCCTCTATGGTTGTTTTCCGACAAACATGTCTTTGTAGAAAACCTTATCGATACAAGGATTCTGTTTCTTGTCTGTCAGACGTTTATGGAGACACCGCTGATCAAGTACATTTCTCTTCTTCTTTGCATGTTATGTCTATTTTTGCACGATTTCTCATTACGTCTTTTTGCTTTTTTTTGTAGGTGAATTGAACTCCTTGGTTGGATTTGCACAGTCAAGTTGCTTTTAAGCAGTCTTTTGTGGCCTCTCGAACTCCGCGTCTGCTGAAGCATGAGTATCATTTTTGTTTTTTATCTGGGTGAGAGGGTAACGTGCCAACATTCCTCTGGGCTAGCTCTAACTTCACCTGCTTTCTCGCCCCTCGAGATGCGGTGCCCACGTGTCATTTCTGCTGAGGATTGTTTGTCTCTTTTTAGAGGTATCGACTTTAAGGCTTTTCTGACAGACATGCCTTATGCTCAGTTTATCCAAACTTATATACTACGAGAGTTTGTTGAGGATACCCCTCAAGCTATCTATGATCGTTATGCGCTATTGGGGGTGATTCGAATTGTACCCAAGGGTAGAAGTGGTTGAAGATGTATGGGCCAGACTATATGATAGCTGCTTGGCAGTCTGCCAAGGATGAGGTTATTCTTGATGCTGTCTCGGATGATGGTAATGGTGATGAGGATGGTGACAGTGATGATCCAGATAATGGTAGCTCTAGGGGGCGGAGTCATCGTGATGATTCAGATAGGGATTGCGATCTTGGCGGGGGTGACGGCATTGGGGTGGGTCTGGTGGTCAAGGTTGTGGTGATAGGATTGGTAATCATGGTGATGGGATGAGTAGTCATGGTGGTGAGATTGTTCGTGAAGGTGGTGGTAGGGTTAGTGATACGACCCTCGGTGATATCGCACGAAACCCGCAAACACAACGAACTGGTTGTGCGAACCTCGACACAGACACACACGAAAACCGTAGCAAATTAAGAACCTAGATCGTTTCTACAATCAGATTAAGGTGGAAGACGAAGACGCCACAATCGGGTGCGGAATACCGATTGATAAGTCGGATGAACGCCACGGACAAACCGATAAGTTCAAGTAGTTCGTGAAGAACCAAAGAGGATTAAAATCACTCAATATTATTATGAATAAAGTCTTAGATCATAAAATAAAACAATAAATCCCCCTTTAAATAGGGTGTAGAAAATACTAATCCAAATAGAATAAGGAAAATACTAATCTAAACACAATAAGGAAACTACTAATCTAAATCCTAATTGACTAAGGAAAATATTCCTAATTAAATAATGAAAACATTCCTAATTGAATAAGGAAATAATTCTTATAATTAAAACTACTTAAAAATAAAGATTCTAATTTATTCTAATGGGCCTCCACAAGTTGATTTGAGCCCATGTAGCATTGTCCGCATCATTCCCCTCCTCTTGAAAAAAGGATTTGCCCTCAAATCCGTGTTAGGTTGTACACAAATCACCCACTTTTCGACAAAATTAATCCTTGAATGCCTCTTTGAAGCTTGATATCTTCCATGCCAATAGAACAAGTACTTCGAATATTTACGATACTTGAAATTCCTTGCCTCTCGAAACTCATCAAACTTCTTGTCATGCAACAATTCAAATTTTCTCAATTTGTTGAAGAAGTTAACTAGCCGGTAATTCGGATCAATATCAAACTTATCAACGCCAATGAAATCAATATGCTCAATTTCAACAATCTTTAAATCTAATCCTTCAACTTGAATATCCTCTTTTTTTTTAGTGACAATGACGTTCGTGTCAACAGCTATCTTTGGAGCTTCATGCATGATGTTTTGTACTTGAATGATATCTTCTTTTACTTGCACACTTGGAACTATGCTTGCATCCAACAATTCGCATTGTAGATCACTCTCTTCATCCTCTATTGCTGGCTTAAAATTAGATTCTAGTTCATTATTTGATAATGGCTTGGATATGGCTTCCTTCTCCTCCTCTTTACATTGATTTGATTCGCAAAATGTTGCATTCGTACTTGACTCTACGCTGCCCATCATGTTGAATTCAATTCCCGGATCCCAATCATCTTCAACCCTATTTTTCCTAGGATGAATTATCCTTCTCCCATTAGGATCATTATGTGATAGCTTGACTTGTCTCTTCTCAACTTGATCTAGATTTTTACAAACTTTTGCCAACCGCTTATGAAGTGGATCAAATTCCTCTCTAAAGACCTTTCTCACCTCAGCAACGAAAGCCTCGGTAATAAATTTTGAATCATCCATAACTTTAAATTGCAAATCACACTTTTTTTTTTTTTTTTGCAGGTGCTATCGTAAAACTGCTATAACTTTTGATCGCACCGTTGGATCGGGCTGATTTTCGGATATGTTGTTCGGAACGAAAAATTACAATAATTGCGCGGAAAATCAGGACGATCCGAGCTCGTTTCAATAGCAAAAAACCACAATTTTCGACAGCCAGCGGGATTTTTTTTGAAAAAAAAAAAAATTTTGGAACTTTTTTTTTTTTTTTTTTGAATCAAATTGAATCTCTAACAAGAACAAGAAATAAAAAGATAGAAAAACCTGAATGTAGAAGCTCTGCTCTGATACCAACTGATACGACCCTCGGTGATATCGCACGAAACCCGCAAACACAACGAACTGGTTGTGCGAACCTCGACACAGACACACACGAAAACCGTAGCAAATTAAGAACCTAGATCGTTTCTACAATCAGATTAAGGTGGAAGACGAAGACGCCACAATCGGGTGCGGAATACCGATTGATAAGTCGGATGAACGCCACGGACAAACCGATAAGTTCAAGTAGTTCGTGAAGAACCAAAGAGGATTAAAATCACTCAATATTATTATGAATAAAGTCTTAGATCATAAAATAAAACAATAAATCCCCCTTTAAATAGGGTGTAGAAAATACTAATCCAAATAGAATAAGGAAAATACTAATCTAAACACAATAAGGAAACTACTAATCTAAATCCTAATTGACTAAGGAAAATATTCCTAATTAAATAATGAAAACATTCCTAATTGAATAAGGAAATAATTCTTATAATTAAAACTACTTAAAAATAAAGATTCTAATTTATTCTAATGGGCCTCCACAAGTTGATTTGAGCCCATGTAGCATTGTCCGCATCAGTTAGCGGGGGTATTGATGCTAGTGATGGAGGCGTAGGTGATGATGTGGGTGTGACCATGTCGGGTCTCTTTGGTCCTAATTATGTTGAGGAATTTAATGTTGGGGGTCAGCCAGTGGGGCCAGGGTTGGACCTGTATTTTCCTGGCAATTTATCTGTGTGTTTGCTGTTTTAGTTCTCTCTTCTCGGGCAGTCATACGGCTAGTAACTCGAGGCGTGTTATGCTACAACATTATGAGGCGGATTTTTAGGCTACCCAGCGGGATTTGCTTTAGGAGGAGGCAGCTAAGAGGTTCGAACGTATCTTTTTCTTGGGCCATCGGATGATGAATTTGTTTATGTTCGTTGGGGGGATGTGCGTCGTGTTTATACTAGGGCTTTTGACGTTTGGAGTTTCCTGTGTTTCTGTGCTCCTCAACCAATGAATCTTGATAGGGATTATCGTCGATCGTTGCGACTGAATTATGACTATGTAAGCGGGTCTTCTGATCTTGGTTCACCTACTGATTCTTCTGAGGGGTCTATTCGGAACAACCTATATTCTTTAGCTCCTCCGGCTCGACGTAGTTCCTCATCTTGTCGTTCTCTATTGGGTCTCGTGGAGGACGTCGGTTCGGCGGCCAAGCATGGTCGCTAGTTATTTTGTAAAAGTTGTTGTATTGTGTTTTGAAAAGTGTATTAGTTTTTTTGTTTTGAAAAAAATGTGTTATCAGAAAGCAAGTTACTCTGCTCGAAAATGTCCTATATATGAAATGCATGCAATGTAGACTCTTTTCCGAGAATATATCAGATATTTTAAGAAAGTATTAGTTATTTTTGAGAAGTCTTGTAGTCAGAAACAGACATTTTTGTCCTTCGCGGACAAAAGGCAGTTTATGTCTTGCGGGAAAATATCTTAAGGTGTTTGTTTGCGGACGAACGGGTGGTTCGTGTCTTGTGGACAAACATTTTAAGGTGATTGTCTGCGGACAGAGGGTGTGACCCCTATATATATATTCCATCCTTTCTCTCAGTTTTCCCACTCCTCTCATTCTTTCTTTCCCCTACCCTTTTTGTCTCCATTTATACTATGTCTGCTTTTCGTTCTGATGCTGCTCTTCAATTCCTTCAGTCTCTTAAGCTGCTCATGCGCGATGACATCGCTTTGAACTGGGGAAATTAGGAGGCAAAAGAATTTCTATGCGAGAGCTAGTGAAGTGAAAAGAGCAATGCATTGTAATCAACTTCTTGTACTTGTGTACAAAGAAGCGCTTTTGAATACTAACGAGCTATATTCTTCTTTGCCTAGTGTTATTATCTCTTTGTTGCAGGATTTTGGAGACGTCTTTCCGGAGGACATACCGAGTGGTCTACCACCCATCCGAGGGATAGAGCACCAAATTGATTTTGTACCCGGAGCATCCATTCCAAACCAGCCAGCCTATAGG
This sequence comes from Lonicera japonica, assembly GCA_021464415.1. Classification (NCBI taxonomy): domain Eukaryota; kingdom Viridiplantae; phylum Streptophyta; class Magnoliopsida; order Dipsacales; family Caprifoliaceae; genus Lonicera; species Lonicera japonica. The sequence goes on from JAKCWG010000777.1 coordinate 22,230, forward strand.
AGTAACCCGGAGGAAACAAAGGAGCTTCAAAGGCAAGTGACGGAGTTGTTGGAGAAGGGGTACGTGAGGGAGAGTATGAGCCCATGCGCGGTGCCGGTTTTGCTAGTACCAAAGAAGGATGGAACGTGGAGAATGTGCGTGGACTGTCGAGCCATAAATAATATCACGGTAAAGTATCGCCACTCCATTCCACGTTTAGATGATATGCTAGATGAGTTGCATGGGTCTAGTGTATTCTCTAAAATTGATTTGAAAAGTGGATACCATCAAATTAGAATGAAAGAAGGCGATGAATGGAAAACTGCTTTTAAAACTAAATATGGTTTATATGAATGGTTAGTTATGCCTTTTGGTTTGATATTAGCACCTAGTACTTTCATAAGATTAATGAACCATGTTTTGAGATCATTCATTGGCAGATTTGTTGTGGTGTATTTTGATGATATCCTAATCTATAGCAAGAGTCTAGATGATCATGTTCTGCATTTAAAATTCGTTTTAGATGTCTTGCGTAGGGAGAAGTTATATGATAACCTGAAAAAGTGCACATTTTGCACGGATAGGCTTGTATTTCTTGGTTTTGTTGTGAGTGCACAAGGGATTCAGGTTGATGAAGAAAAGGTGAAAGCAATTCAAGAATGGCAAAGCCCTACAAGTGTTGGGCAAGTGCGGAGCTTCCATGGACTTGCTAGTTTCTACCGGCGGTTTGTGAAGGACTTTAGTACGATTGCGGCGTCATTGACTGAAGTAATCAAAAAGAATGTGGGATTCAAATGGGGAGAGGAGCAAGAGAAGGCATTCGAACTACTAAAAAGCAAGCTAAGTAACGCCCCCTTGTTGTCCTTACCTAACTTTTCAAAAACTTTTGAAATCGAATGCGATGCTTCAGGAAATGGAATTGGTGCTGTTCTTATGCAGGAAGGAAGGCCAATAGCATACTTTAGTGAGAAGCTAGGTGGGGCAACCTTAAATTACCCTACCTATGACAAGGAGCTTTATGCATTGGTGAGAGCATTGGATACATGGCAGCACTATCTCTGGCCGAAGGAGTTCGTGATTCACACGGATCATGAATCGTTGAAGCACTTGAAGGGACAACAAAAGCTAAACAAGCGCCATGCCAAGTGGGTTGAGTTCATAGAGACTTTTCCATATGTCATCAAGTACAAGCAAGGTAAAGAGAATGTTGTAGCGGATGCTTTATCGCGCAGGTATGCTTTAATTGCTACTTTAGATGCTAAGTTGCTTGGATTTGAATACATTAAGGATTTGTATTGTGAAGACGCTGATTTTAGAGATATATTCGATGCATGTGAAAAATTGGCGTTTAATAAGTACTTTAGGCATGATGGGTTCTTAATGCGTGAAAATAAACTTTGTGTGCCTAAGTGTTCATTGCGCGAGTTGCTTGTGAAAGAAGCGCATGGTGGGAGTCTAATGGGACATTTTGGTGTAACTAAGACTTTAGGGGTATTGCAAGAACACTTCTTTTGGCCTCACATGAAAAAGGATGTTCAAAGAACTTGTGAGAGATGTGTTACTTGTAAGAAATCAAAGTCTAAGTTAAACCCTCATGGTTTATATACTCCATTGCCCATTCCTAGTGACCCTTGGGTGATCTATGGATTTTGTGTTGGGTTTGCTATAGGACTAAAAATAGGAATGATTCTGTTTTCGTGGTGGTTGATAGATTTTCTAAAATGGCTCACTTCATTGCGTGTCATAAAACTGATGATGCACCACGAATTGCTAATTTGTTCTTCAAAGAGATTGTGAGATTGCATGGCATGCCAAGAACCATTGTTTCTGATAGGGATGCCAAGTTTCTCAGTTACTTTTGGAAGACTTTGTGGGGAAAATTGGGCACTAAATTGTTGTTTTCTACTACTTGTCACCCACAAACTGATGGTCAAACAGAAGTAGTCAATAGAACTTTATCCACTTTGTTGCGTGCCATAATTAAGAAGAACTTGAAAGAGTGGGAAGACTGTTTGCCTCATGTTGAGTTTGCATATAATCGATCTGTTCATTCTGCATCTAAGTTTTCTCCTTTTGAAATTGTATATGGTTTTAATCCGCTGGCTCCTTTGGATTTATCACCGTTACCTGTTGAGCATGCTAACCTAGATGGCAGGAAAAAGGATGAATTTGTTAGACAAATCCATGCGAAGGCAAGGCAAAATATCGAGCGAAGGACTGAACAGTATGTGCAACAAGCGAACAAAGGAAGGAAGAAGGTGGTTTTCGAACCAGGGGATTGGGTTTGGTTGCACTTGAGGAAGGAATGCTTTCCTGTTCAAAGGCGTTCTAAGCTGTTACCGAGAGGAGATGGACCATTTCAAGCTATGCACAGAATCAATGACAATGCCTACAAACTTGATTTGCCAGGTGAGTATAATGTGAGTGCTACATTTAATGTTGCTGATCTAAGTCCGTTTAGTGCAGGTGACGAATTGAGGACAATTCCTTTTCAAGAGGAGGGGAATGATGAGTCCAAGGATGGCACGGGAGTTGGATCATGGAGTGAAGACTATGCAGATCCTATCCGGGTTCCAAGTGGTCCGATCACCAGAGCTAGGGCAAGGAAGATGAAGGAAGCACTCATGAGCATGGTCCACGAGCTGATGAATAAAGCTGACGCTTGGAGAAGCATTCAAGGAGATGAAGAGCACGAATGGAAAATAATGCTTAGCCAAGAAGAAGTGGAACCACACGTCTGAATTATTTCATGGCGTTTTACTATTATTATTATTATTATTTTTATTTTGCATTGTTGAAGCCCATGGATTGTGGATAATTATTAGATTAGAGTTGGGCCTGCTAAGTGTGTTTTGGCTTGTTTTAGACTATTCTTTAATTTCGAAATGGGCTTAGCCCGTTTGTGTTTTTATTTTCGTTTAGGGTTGTTTTCCTCCTATTTAAAGGAGTTAACGCTATTGTTTGATGGTGATTAATTACGAATTTGAGTGTTGCTCCTTTAAGTTCTGAAGAACTTGTTGAACAGTTTTGAATTAATTTTAATTCGTATTGTTCTTAACTTATCAATCAATTCTCCATCAATTGATTGTGGCGTCATTCGACTTATACCAAGGTTCGATTCTTGTTATCAAGGGTTGGGTTGAGGTTTCCGCCTTCCATCTCTTCGACGTTTTCCAAGGTTCGAGTCTGTTTATAGACTACGGGTTGAGGATCCATCAAACTGGTAGAAAAGACGATCCGGGATCGCATCATATAGGATCCCTATCCTAGCCACCAGAAGCTATCGACCCGACTTAACCAATCGTAGCTCTAACCTCCCATGACAATTGCCCCACGCTCTCCTATATCACACATGGGTAGTCGGCCTAAGGTTATTTCATTGGAACACTAGCTTCCTAAGACCTGTTGGGCTAGGAGGATCTCATCTAGAGTGTGTGTGTCGACACCGTTTCCACCTATCCCGCCATACTATCAAGAGATATACTATAGGCCAAGTATTATTTACTTTCTCTTTATTGTTAGTACATTATCGATTCCATACTTGGCCTAGTAATAGACTTCACTGCTAACTTATCCAATCTAAGCGTCCCGTTAAGTATCCTTCTATCAAGCTATTACTATAGCCATAATTACCACTTTATTGTTAATACACTATATTCATTATGATCCGGGTAATCACATATGCCACTGATACCAATTCTCGCTTCCTAAGGTTCGCCATGCTTATGGAAGAACGGTTCTAAAGTTTTGTACAACATAATCACATGCCACCTCACGCTTGTACCGAGAGATAATATCTTAAGAGCCAAGCATTCATTCTTTCACCTTGGAGTTAGTTCATTATGATAGTTCATGCTTGGCTGACTAATAAGTTTTAGCTCCTATCATTCTTCTAGGCCATAGTACTACGGTTTCCTCACGTTAGCTATAATTGTTGCTTTGATAATTAGTACCTTACGTTCATTATGATAAGGCCATCTAATCTCGTGAATACCACGTGTTCTTATGCTCGTATTCTATATCTAAGGGCCATTAGTCATTATAGCTTTCCACTTGATTCATTAGTACATTATGAAAGGCTATCGCTTCCTTAAGTATATTATGTTCGGTCTGATAAGTGTCCATGTTCATTTATGCATATCCGAGGTAAGGTATATACATAGAACACAATGTAAGATATGATACGATACAACAATAACAATAGCATCAACAACAACAATATAATCACAGTCTCGTACCGGTCCTCGTATCATATCTCTAGTATAATGCCTCGGTTTCATCCCACGGTCTGACCAGGCCTAGAGCAATGGATCCCAAAAACTCCGGGGCTCTAATCCATGTCTCCCCTGAGTGAGGAGTGGCTTAGGGACTTGGTTCTTCCAACTAAGTCATTCGGAGATAACCATGCAGAAAATATTCCTAGGAATTAGCTCCGAATAGTTAACAAGGAGAACACCCACACAAGTCACGTCGACACTCAGAAGGAACCACACCAGGAGACCCCCTAACGGGTGGTGTCCATTAGTAGTCCATCTACTTCTCGGGAAACTCACCAAGTGGGACAGTAGTGGCACATGGGACCTACTCCGCTTGCCGGGGAAACAACTATAGCCCAAAACACAAAGTTCAACGGAAGACAATATACATAGAGTGGGCACTCCTTTGCGGGCAACACAACCACCGGCGGAGTCACCGATTTCATTTTCCCATGCAGGGTTTAGGGATTTTCACCCATGGGCGGCAATTAGGCGGCCCGTCTTCGAGTCACTGGGAGCTACCCGATGCTCGGTCAATCATATCCAGCCCATATGTGTGATCGCAGTAACAACATCACAGTATTCATTTCCCACAATGAATATCATCATCATTAACAATCATACATCACACATATGGCTAATCAATATATATATATACAATCATACAATGGCTCACTATCCATTTATCAACATTAACATCATTGTTAATCATTTCTACAAGTGTCCTCATCACTCTTAATGCTCTTGATACGTTTATCATCAAGTGATTTTTCATATAATAATGCTAATTAGTTCATTATTCATGTCACGCGCTATGTATGTGCAACTGAGGCCGTATGTGTTTTATGATAGTTCTCTAGCTATATTATTAAGCCAAGTATCGGTTCCTATGTTACTCGCCAAACCGATAGGTTCTTGGTACGCTTAACCTCATATACTTAGGTCAACACCAACCTAACCCACCAACCCATGGTGGTAACATTTGTAGAGTGTCCCGGCTTGAATTTTAGTCACTAGTGCCTAACATACTCTATCCTAGGCACTAAACTCAAGGATCATTGTGTAATATGCCACCCCAACGTGTTCTTGTCGTAAATACCCCACCTAATGCTCCACATGTGTATTTAATAGCATACGTGTGTATCTCTATCAATAATAATCCATAATCATCCATCATTGGTGTACAACACCCAAAAACCCCAATTTCTAGGTTCAATATACCCGTACGAGATGGGTTCTTCACAAAACATTAGGTATATGAGTGAAAACAATGATTATATGCTCAAAACATGTAGTAGATGCAAGAACCCTTCAATATCTATCATTAATCGATGATTTACCAAGTCCAACCCCATGAACATGCATACAACCTAGGGTTTTCAAGGAAATCCCCAATTGATGATGAAAGTTATAATACAACAAGTAATAATGTGAAAAAGAGCTTTGGTATTAGTGTTCCCACCTTAGAGAAGCCAAATCTCGAAGTTGACGATGTGTAGAAGTCGTATCGCGAAGCCCTAGCTCAAGTGCATGCTTTCATGGTGGATGAGAGAGGAAGGAGATGATGAATAGTGATATAGGTGTAGAATTAGGGCTCAAATCTTGGTTTATGATGAATAAATCATCAAAACCCATAAGAATCACTCACTTTCCCTCTCTAGAACTCTCTTGGGGTGGTGGTATGGTGTGTGTGTCGAGTGGTGGTGTTTTGGTGTTGATAAGTGGTGATAAAATGGGTTAAAAATAGCTAAAATTCGACACACAGGGGTCTGGGACTGGTCCTAGGTTTCTGGGATCGATCCCAGAAGCATTATGTCCAAGAGTTGGTTTTGACTGCACTGACCACTGTTCGTATTTTGGTCATAACTCCTTGTTCGGAACTCAGATTGGGGTGATCTTTATGTCCACGGAAATAGAATTCGAAGCTCTACAACTTTCTAAGAGGAAGTATCCTCAAATTGTGGACGGATAATTCCCAGAAATTCAAAGAAGACAGCTCTTTGCCATAAATTACCGAATGAACAGATTTTTGCGATGGGCCTACTTCGGACCCTGTTTTGACCAATGAGGAGTACGAATTGGACTTTGGTCAAAACGTGAAAGTTGTAGAATGGTATGGAACTTAAAAGTAAGAACAAATGGCACCGAAATTGGATACAAGACGAAGAAGTTACACTACTCCAAAGTTGGCTAGAAACAAAGAAATCGCGTAACACCAAAACTTATGATTTCTAACCCGCAACCTATTCGGACCACCCGAATCTCTAAATGAATACTCACATGAGTTTAAATGTACTAATATGGCTGGAACAATGTGCTAGAATGAGAATCAACTCGGTCAATTCAATGAACGGGGTATTACAGTTTGCCTGGTTCTTAGGTCAGCTTGTAGATGCCGAGCTTTCCACTTTGGTTCCTACCCTCAGTCCTCGTTCGATTTTTGCAGAGATTCTTCATGTAAACTCCTGCATTTGCCGTCCGATGTTTAGCCCTGCTGGCCTGGATCTCCGTCGTCTGGTTAGATTTTTGCTTGATTCTCAAAATGACCAGGGTTTTTCTCATGCTCGTACCAGTGGTACCATGGTATGTTATTTTTCCACCTTGCTATTTGTTACTAGGGACTTCATCGTTTACCCATATATTGTTTTGCTGGTCCACCACGCTCTTAGTGGAAGTTCGATTGTTCCATATGTTTTGGCTGAGACTTTGAATGGGTTAGATGCCATATCCTCTGGTGGGTCTGATTTCTTTTATGGTAGCCTGATATTACTGTACATATTTCTTTTAGAGCATTTTTTATTTGTATCGGATGGTCACATGAGCCCTGCCATTTTGCGGAATCCCGTACGCTTCTTCAGTCGTACTCTGTTGCTTGGTGGATTTCAGAGTTCCCATGATTGGACTGAGGTCTTTGCTGAGGTTACTCGATTCATTAGGTGGCACGGGCCCTAGTGGCGATTACGGTCAATGGTTTTGTCTATAGGGGGTAGCATTATGTGCGGATGTACGGTCTACGTTTCACCTCTTTCTATATCCCCTCGAGGTTATTGCGACAAATCAATGTTCACTGGATGGACCTGCCTGCTCCTCGAGATTTCAAAGCTGACTCTGTTCTTGTTAATGCCCGACTCTCTCTTAGGCTTCTGGTTATGTGGAGGGAGCGTTTTACTAGATCTTTTGGAGCTGTCGAGTTTGGGATTTCTACATGTGAGCCGGATCTGGCACAGAGTTTGGGATTGGGTTCTTAGTGTCCCCCATTAGATGCATTAGTTCCAGTTTATGGAGGAGGCTTCTACTGCTTATGCTATAGTGATCGGGTATAAGATTATGGATTGGGCCAGGATCGAGCGTTCTGCTGAGGATGACCACATGCCGCCCCCACTAGCTTAGGGATGCTTCGTACTTTCTGAAGGTTTTAGGGTAATTTTTAAAATTCATTTTGTTTTTGTAAACTTGTTTTGTCGCTTTGAAAAAAAAGTATGAATGTAGGGTTTATTTTATTTTATAAAAATTAGACCGTGCCTGAAGTCACTTCTCAGGTTGCCTACGTTCCCCGTGTTCTTATATCTCAAATATTGGTTGTGGGGCACAGGTCTACGTAGTTCTTAGGTGTGCCGGCTTACATCCTTATTGATAATATTTCTTCAAACGATCAAGATTAATCGGAGAGTTGAACTGTTGTCCATTTGTATCTATGAGTATGACTGCTCCCCCGGAGAGAATTTCCTTAAGAATGTACAGCCCGGTCCATTTCTGTGCGAATTTACCCCTTGGATCTCTGGCTGGTTCCCTGATTTCTTTTAGCACCAAATCATTTATATGTATCCCTCTTGCTTTCACCCTCTGATTGAATGTTCTGGTGATTCTTTTCTGATACATTTGCTGATGATAGGCAGCCTTTAGTCTTTTCTCATCGAGTAGTGCCAATTCTTCATAATGGCTTTGGACCCAGTCTAATTCAGACACTGAGTTCTCTAGTATCACTATTAGTGAGGAATTTCCTTTTCAACCAGCAATACTGCTTCCATCCCATATGTTAACGAGAACGGTGTTGCGCTTGTGGACACCCTTTCAGTAGTGCGGTATCCCCACAACGCGTATGGTAGTTTATCGGCCCAGTCTCGCCCAGTTTTCACCATTTTATTGATCACATTCTTTAGTTTCTTATTTGCTACTTCTACCGATCCATTGGTCTGGGGTCTATAGGGGGATGATTTATGCCTCTGTATCCCATATTTTTCCATTACATCGTTGGCTTCCCCTTCAAAGTGAGTTTCGTTATCAGACACTATCTTATGCGGCACTCCATACCTACATATGATGTTTCTTTGGATAAATTTTTCCACTTTCTTGACATCAAGCTTCGCATATGATTCCTTTTCTATCCATTTTGTGAAATAGTCGATTGCTACTAGTATGTATTCGTGTCCATTGCTTGCTGGTGGTGATATTTTCCCGATGACATCTATTCCCCAAGCTGAGAAAGGCTAGGGTGCTGTCATACTGTACAACTCTTTTGGCAGGAGCTTCTGAGATTTTGCATGAACCTGGCACAGGTGACAATTTTTAACATGGTCGTTACAGTCTTGTTGCATGGCCAATCTTCGGAGTGCTATTCGGGTTTTCTTGTCAGCACCATCAGGGTATTTCCCTTCCTTTAAAACCCTCCAAATGTCATAATACCACGTTGATGGGTCTACCACTTCCTATCCTTCACACTCAAGGACGAGACAGTACGCAGGAATTTCCCTCTGCTTAATGGCTATCTGTACTGTTTGCATATCCTCAAGAATTTTTACCATTGATGCTAGGGTTGCTAGTGCATCCGTAAAATTATTCTGGCAGCGAGGGACATGATGGAACTTAACCCTTTTAAACTTGTTTGCCACCTCTTGCAATCGGTCTAAATAGGGGATGGGCTTCTTTTCTATGATCTTCTATTTTTGGAGTATTTGATGAATGATTAAGGCCGAATCTCCAAACACCTATATCTTTGTTACCCATTTCTCAAGTGCGCTCTCTAACCCTACGATGCAAGCTTCGTATTTAGTGGTATTATTGGTGCAATCGAACTGTAGCCGCAAGGATAATGGTGAGTGAACTTGATCAGGTGAGATCAACAAGATTCCTATCCCATACACATTTTTATTTGCAGCCCTGTCAAAATATAGCTTCCATTCACCCTTTGTTTCTCTGAACATAGCCGTTTCATCGGGAAAGCTGGGTTTTCCCTTTCTTCCCCTTTATAATAGGGTTGCTAGCTAAGAAGTCTGCGATAATCTGCCCTTTAATCGCCTTCTGAGTAACATAAGTGATATAAAACTCTGATAGTAAGTATACCCACTTGGCCATGCGGTTAGTTAACACTGGTTCTTCAAATAAGTACTTCAGCGGGTCTAATCGGGCTATAAAAGTAATTGAGAATACGAGCATATAATGACATAGTTTCTGCATGGCCCAGATTAACGCTGCGCACGATCTCTCCAACGGCGAATAATTCCTTTCATATGGCAATAACTTTTTGCTGATATAATAGATTGCTTGCTCTTTTCGGCTCTACGCTATGTGCTAGGCCAACATGGCCCTTGCGGCAGTTTCATTAACTGTGAGAGATACAACAATAAGGGAAGTCCCGGTTGTGGCGGAGCGAGGATTGGTGGATTTGACAAATATTCTTTGATCTTATCGAATACTGCCTGACACTGTTCATTCCATTGGCCATCACTTGACTTCTGCGACAACTTGAATATGGGTTCACATGTTTGCGTGAGATGGGATATGAATCAGCTGATATACTGTAGCTTACCCAAGAATCCTCTTATTTCCTTTTCGGTGTGTGGTACGGGCATTTCTTGGATTGCTTTTGCCTTGGCAGGGTCTACCTCGATTCCCTTCTTGATAACCATATACCCTAGCAGTTTTCCTTTTGTTACCCCGAATGCACACTTCTGTGGATTTAACTTCATCTGAAATTGCCTAAGCCTATCAAAGAAGACCTTGAAGGTGGGAAGATGCTCTTCCATCTCTTTAAACTTAATGATCATGTCATCCACATAAACTTCTACCTTTTTATGGATCATATCATGGAACAAGGTGGTTGCAGCTCTTTGGTATGTTGCTTTGGCATTTTTCAATCCGAATAGCCTAACCGTATAATAGTAGGTTCCCCATGGAGTTATGAAGGAAGTCTTATCCTGGTGGTCAGGGTGATCTTTTTCTGATTGTAAGCAGTAAACCCATCAACAAATGACTTCAGGGCGTGGTTGGTAATGTTATCCACAATGAGATCAATGTTAGGCATTGGGAAATCATCTTTTGGGCAGGCCTTGTTGAGATTCGGATAATCTACACACACCCTTACCTTTTCATTTTGCTTCGGCACTGGTACCACATTAGCCAACCATGTTGGATAATCTACTACTCGAATAAACCCCATTTTCAGTTGTTTCTCTATTCTTCCTTAACTTTGAGTGACCATTCTGATATCAACTTCCTGAGTTTCTGTTTGACGGGTCAGCATTCTAGCTTAGTGTGGATTTCATGCATTACTATATTCGTGCTCAATCCCGGCATGTCTGCGTAGGACCAAGCAAAGACATCGGCATATTCTATCTAGGGCTGGCAACGGTACGGGAACCGAACCAAATTAATATATTAATTTTTGGTATGGTCAAAATAGAAACCGATCCCGAACCGAATTTTTGGGAACCGAAATTATGGTACGGTTTATGAATTAGTTCGGTAAAACCGAAATTACCATAAAAATCAAAAACAAAAAGGTTCATGCTTCAAACTATCACTAAAAATAAACAAAATATACAAACATTTGCACTAACAATTCAAAGCTGTAGCCAAAAAAATTTGCACAAAAATTCATACTTATTCAGTTCATCATTTCATCTTGCTTGCGCGTATACAGCTTTGATTACTACCAAAATGGTAAAATACACTTCAAAAGTTTAACGGTCAAAAATCCAAACTCAAAAGTATATATATATACATGGTATATTATGTATTTATATATATGAACTTTGAAAGTATCAAACATTCAAACTATTAAAATCTTACATAGATTCGATATACATATATATATGGACAATCGGACATGTCTGGCTTATCTAATGTTAGGGCTTGATGAGAAGAGGTGTTGCGCGAGCGAGAGGCAGAGCCGCTGGTGGTGGATCGATAGTGGAGGCATGAGACTGAGAGGCGGTGGTGCAAAACTAGGGCTATATTTTGAGGGGGTGGGTGAGGCAAGACTTGAGAGAGCAGGTGGGTGTGTGAGTTTTGAAAGGAGAGAGAGATGCTTTGGTTGAATGGTGGAAGAGAGAGATACTGAGTGGAATTAATATTTGGGCAAGTCTGTTTGATTACACAAGTGGGACTTTGAGTGTGAATATTAAAAAAAGAATCGGTTCGGTTCGGTTAAACCGAACTAACTGAATTTAAAAACCGTTACCGTACCGATTTTGTATCGGTTCCCGGTTTTTATCGGTTCAGTTCGGTTCGGCTTTTTTCCTCTTCGGTTCGGAAATTTTCGGTTCGGTTTTCGGTTTTTCGGTATAAAATGCCAGCCCTAATTCTATCAACAGGTCATGCAAGTCTTTACCCTCGGCTTTGCTCAATTCAGCCCCAATCTTTACTTCTTTCCTATCCTCACCGGACTAGGTTAACTGTAATAGTTTCACCCTCCTCGATTTGGATTCTCTATTCGTGTTTTCTAGGATATCAATCATGGATTCAATTTTTGATAAGGTAATATGAGACACATTTGCATACTGAGGAATTGATACTATCTTATTAATAACAATGCTATCAAAAACATGAAGAAATTCTCCTAAGAGCTTATAATCGCTCATTCTACCCACAATTTTATCCTTTACAATTTCACTCCCTTTCTCACTCAAATTTCCCACCTCTTTAACTGGACGGGTCAGTGTGACCGGGTTCAGTATTTTCTTTTCCTCAACAATTGCCATGATTTGTGTATCTTCAATAAACAGATTCTGCATTATACCTGCTATATCTTCCAACTCCTTTTCGTTTTTCCCATCCTGAAGCTTTATGTCATGACCCCGACCCTCGGTATTGTGCATCTGGCTTTCTTTGTAGTATAGATCTTCAATATAAAAGATTTTAAAACTCGGCACTCTGTTACCTTTTGAATTGACCCATGGTTCTTGGAAACCACAAAATGGAAAATCTTCTCCTTCTTTTACAAAAAACCCATTGAGAGAGGTATTGATTGTTTCGCAACTAGAGTCATCCACGATTTCACCCTCTATGTCGCATGGGAAACCCAACCCGGTCCATTTTCTTCCTTGCATATAGGGCTCAATCGGTTCAGCTATCCCGACCTATCTATCTCCCAATCCTCGGCCTGGCATATAGCCCATGGTATGCATCATTGCTACTACTTTATCATTCAAAAATGGTACTGTTTTGGGTGGTAGGTATTTGATCTTTTGTGTGGTTAAGGCCTGTACCCTCAATTCATATTGGAAACCCCCTAACTGTACATCTTAGCTTCCTATGCCTAAGAATGGCGTGTCTTTAGGCATTATGGTTTTGTCATAATCACCATGTATCACAATAACTTTATCTCCTACGGGGATCTTGGTTTTCTGGTGCAAAGAGGACGGTAGTGCTCCCACAGCATGCATCCAGGCGCGCCCAAGTAGAAAGTTAAAGCTTGATGGTATGTCGATGACCTGAAATTCCACCGGGAACTAGATTGGTCCAATCAACAAACTCAATTCCACATACCCCAAAACCGACCGTTTGGTATTGTCAGAGGCCCTTACTGTCACTGGCGATTCTTTTAGGCTATATTCATCAAGTCCCAAAGCCTTAAAGGTTTTGAGTGGGCATACATTTATGGTCGCCCCGTTATCAATAAGCACTTTCGGAACTATCCTTCCCTTAGTTTCAATAGATATATGGAGAGCCTGATCATGATTTCTCCCTAAAGGCGACAGGTCTTCATCCAAGAAAGACAAATTGTTCTGTAGGCCCAGAGTCCCAATCATGGCTGTTAACTGTTCTAGAGTTGATTCTATAGGAACTATGGCTTCATCCAAGAGCTTAAGGAAGGCTGCTCGATGGGGTTTAGAAGATACTAATAACCCCTAAATAGAGATTTGAGCCTGCATTTTCTTCAATTGTTCAACAACTCGACTCTTTTTGGGTTGATCTGCTTCCTTCTTGCTGTCTTCCTTTCCCTTTTGTTGGGCTTGATAAACCTTCCCTGATTGGGTGAGCTGTTGTATCCATTTAGCCAAATTTTCTTTCTCGGCCATATCAGATTTTACGGCTATCTTTAAACTAGTCAAAGCTAATCGCATCAACGTGTGCTCGAGTGATCTTTCTCAAAATAGACCACTTCTTACCGGGTGTATCTTGTCTAATCTTCACTTTTCTTTCCTGGTAACCCAAACCTTGTCGGTGTAGTTGGGTTTTGACAATAATGGGTTCGGCCATGCCCTAATTATTCTTGCCAAGCCCCTGTCCAGGAAGTATTTTCATTTCTTGCATCCACTTACTAACGCGAGAATCATACACTGGTTCCTTCGCAACTTGCGGAGTTTCTTTCATCACATCTCGGAACATGATTTCCATGTTTTCTTCCTCCTCCTTTACCCTGCCTTGGCCTACACGGCCTTCAACGCGGTAAATTGTTACAGCCTTTTTTTCGTTCTCCCTTATTGGCTTAATCAAGGAGATGGGATCACATTCTTCTTTTTCCACGAATATGGCATTGATGACCCGTCCATGGTTAGGGAATGGATTCTTCACAACATTTGGTGGCTCTGGGTCAGGGATTCTTCCCAACTCGATTAGATCCTAAATGGTGATATTCACAACATTTGTTGGCCCTCCAGCCATTAGGGAGTGGATCCAGGGGAGCCCGGGGGGCCAGTGGTCGTATGATTCCATTCTTTTGTAGTGCGGCTTAGTGAGGCTGGCAAACGTGCGAAATGTTAGTCCTTGCTTTTTCTCCATGGTCCTTAGCTTTGGGCAAGTTCTTGTTCTCGTGGATACTGGAAATTACTTCTCTGATAAGACCCCGGATTCTGCTGAGACCACATTTGATTAATGGCAGAAGCAGTTTTCTTGTACTGAGATGAGGCTTTCTTTACCACGGCGGCCTTTAACAGTTCTTCTTCAGTTTCGTTGGCCACATGCATCAAAGCTTTGTATTTTTTAAAGTACTGTTGCCCCATGCCATTTCTGATTGCAGGCTTAAAATTCTTGACTATCAACCCTAATTGATCTTCCTCAGGGACCCGATCGATCATCTGGGATGCCAACTCTCTCCATCGTGTGATAAAATCACTGACACTTTTAGTTTCTCGTTGCTTAGCCATTTTAAGGTGTTTACGAGTAACTTTCAGCTCTTCGTTTGACTTGTACTGTTTCATGAATTCCTTTACTATACTCTTTCAATCAGCCACCCTGTGTTTTTTTCCAATCCCAAAAACCAACTGTGTGCAAGCCCTATTAAAGTTTGATGGAAACCTTGGGCTAAGTGAGCCTCATTCAACCCATATAACTGCATAGTACGGACATAGGCCTTAAGATGTAGGTGTGGTGGACTGTTTCCTCAGAACTTTTCCACGCTGGGAAGCTTAAAACCCATTAGTAACCTGGCTTCGGGGAAGACAAACAAGTTTTAGAGATCCGTGACATCATCTGATTTATCAATCACCTTTTAATTCAATGCTTTCATTTGTTCTTTCAATAGGGTGATGGCCTCATTTTCTTTGGCCTGTTCGACTACTGACTCAGCATACTGCCCCATATACCGATTTGGTTCGTGCCCTTCAAAGAGTATATTATGGTGCTGTCGGGGTTGATTGTGTTCAGGAGATAGGGCTTCAGAGTTGATGGGTAAAATGGGACCAGGCGGCAGATCCACTGCATGGTGTTGACCCTCAGTATCATTACCCCCTTATTCGTTATACTCAACCTGGTCATTATAAAAATCGAGAGCACATCACGGTGGCATTATGAGAGGTGAATTCGGTCTAGTAATTCTACATGTATGATCCTTACCAGTCCAACTGGCCAGTGTGTTTCGATACAAACTCCTGAGAGTAGTGGAAAAAAATCGGGACATAAAGGTGGTGTGACTTTTCTAGATAAAATGCAAATCGAAAACAACTTTTTGGTGTTTAAATGAAAACAGACCATCAGCAAAAACTTGAGAGCCCCGTGGACAGGTTTAGGGTAGGAATATACATTATGGGGTGCCTTTATAACCTTCCGATTTTTGGAAATTATTTTAGAAAACTCGTTTCTTTGGAAAATGACTCATTTTTTGGAAAATATTTTTGAAAATCGGGAAGTTCTCTCCTCTCAAAGTTGTTTTTCATGGAAATAGTGATAGGAAAATTCATACTAATGATTATTAGTGAGGAAATTCTACTGGCGGGGTTGGGCAGCCACCGGCCGTACTTGCCAAATAAGGGTTCGTATGCCTGACAAGGCCTTTTGTTCACTAATCTCACGATAGACGGTCAAGAAAACATGCAGAAATTCAAGTGTACTAGGTTGACGTGTCCTATATTCAAGCGTGGTTTGATGGGTAAGGTTTAGGCTCCCTCCTATTTGGCTAGGTCCTGCTATATACCCTAAGGGCGAGTACGTGCAAGGACCTATTGATATATGTCCTGGGTACGTGAGTGTTCTCGTCACTCGATATACCTCAGTTGGTACTTGGCCAATAAGAGTGGAAATAAGAGCTTTCGGTTTATGTTGACCCAGACGAGCCATCTCCCTACTCACTAAGCAGTATTTTCAGGTTGAATGGGATAATTTCACACTCGCGATAATGGATGATGATAGTGCGTGCGTACAAAATAACAATTATGGAGGTATATTATGATGAGCGCTTTAAGATTTGTTCGAGTACTTTTAAATTTTAATTGTGAAAAGATTTTCCTCAAACAAGAATTAGCAAGCAACAGGGAATCAGGGTATCCACCTAGTTTGCATTTATGTTATCCTAAAACTAAGGCTGAAAAGGAAAACATGCAAACAAAAAATGATTATCCACGCATATTCTACTTTTGTTTAGAGTTTAATCCTCTTAAAAAAATCCCCAGCAGAGTCGCCATTGTGAGAACCCGCACTCTTGACCCCCAGCCCCGCAGCGGCGATTCCTCCCATTTTTTGATTTTTATTTTGGAAAACGGTTCGTTTTATTATAAGGAAAAAGGTAACGACTTGCAAAGGAATCAGAGTCGCCAGTTTTTTTTACTAAACAAACAAAAGTCTGTGTAAAAGAGGAACGTTTATGGATTAAACGATCTCTTAAACACAATTAATGCGAAACTAGTTGATTCAATGGGTTCGGGGATTATGTTATGAATTGAGAAAGTGTTAGGCACCCTAATTCGCCCTTTCGGTCTCTAAGTAGGATATGCGTGGAATTATAATCGAACATTTGCATGTTAATTGATGTGATCACAAATCGGCCCATAATTTTAGGAAAACGGGATTTTGGGGTAGGGATAAAAACCATGTGCTTCGTATTTTGCCTTTTGATTTTAGAAATCAATGTGTGTATGATTTGAAAATTGAATTTGATAATGATAAAGAGAAAAACGAGTGTTTTTAGAAAGATTTAGGGCTTTTCGGAAGCTAATTCAATGTGGAATCTAATATCCGGTAATCCTAGAGATTTGTTCGTCAATAGTGTATCACAGTTTAATAATTTAAACTGAATATTGATGAATCTAGTACTCTCATATTGGATATTTACGTAAGCACCACGATTTATAGATTAAATCGGATACAAACATGTATTGATTCCTTCATAAACTAAGACTGATAAAATTGAGATTTTTGTGAAATTAACTGATAAAAATATGTTTAAAAATGTTTACAGCTCGTTTTACGCCTTCGATTTTGAAAACGGGTTTTACTATGAAATCTGGATTGATTTGGAGATAAACAACAATTTTTACATGCAATTGATAATAATAATAAATAAATAAAATAAAGACAGATAAATAATTAAAGCCGAATTAATAAAAAAATACCTGAGAGCCTCGAAAATAGTAGAATACTATTTTAGAGCACTGTTCTCGAAGTCCCAGAGCTGATTCCCTCTTCAAATGGGGTCAGTGCAAGTGTATTTATAGCTATAGAATAATTAATGGGCCGGGCTGGAAGTGCGTTTCCACAGACAAGGGGAAGGGTTTGTCTGTGGACAATCCCCTAATTACATGTGTGACGGTTTTTCCAATTTTCAAAAATCCGACCGTCTGATCGAGCTGATTTTTTAATATGTTAATTCCAGTAACATTTCCCAACTCTCCATAAACTTTCATGATTTTAGGAGGTCGGGAAGTACCAAAACGAAAAATCGGTTGGAAAGGGCTTACCCGCGGACAAAGGGAAAGGTTTGTCCGCGGACAATCACCTGATTACACATGTAATGTTTTTGCAATTCTGGCCAAAATAAACATCAGATTAATCTTATTTTTTAACATGTTATTACCCATGCTAAGACCTGCCTATTATCCAAATTTCAGAAGTTTTGGACATCGGGAAGGCCTCCGTTTAATTTTCCAAGCCGAATTTCTGGTTTTTCCAATTCCCAAAAATGTGAGCATAAGATTAAGCTGATTTTTTATATGTTATTCCCAGTAACATTTTCTAGCTCCCCCTAAAACTTCATCATTTTAGGAGGTTGGGAAGTACCAAAACGAAAAATCGGCTGGAAAGGGTTTGTCCGCAGACAAAAGGGAAGTGTTTGTCCGCGAATAATCCCTTGATTAGACATGGAACGGTTTTTTTGCAATTTTGGCTAAAATAAACATTAGATTAATCTAATTTTTTAACATTTGTTCCTCATGATATACCCTGTCTACTAACCAAATTTTGAGCTCATTTGGAGATCCAACCATCGGATTGAGCTGATGTTTTAGTATGTTGCTCATTGTGGCAATGTCTAGTAACCCTCAAAGTTTGAGGATGATCAAAAGTTAGGAACTCTCCTTTCACTAGTTTCCAGGAGTTTTGACGGTTTTCGGCTCTGGCGACTTTCAGTAATTCTTGTAACTTCTCATTTGAGTGTCCTTTTGGCTTCCTTCTTTGACCTATATCACATGTATATGGTATGTGTGCATCTAGGAATGTTTGTGCATGCATGTGTGCTCATTTTCTTAGAGTTCGTCATTCTTGCGGGGGTCGCAAAATGAGGTTTTCACAGTAGTCAACTTGCACACATAACGCTTGTCATATAATAATCCCAACGTAATCACATGAGGAAGGACAATAGCAACAAGAGATATGATATAACAACCATAAAGGTAACAAGCATATAAAGATCAATTTGTCATATCTCTTGTTGTGAGAATCCGGACCCGCGACCCGAGAAAGAAGAAAAGGGTCATGGTTCTCGATTTTGAAGGAAAATGGTTTTATAGAGTCGCCAGTTTGTTTTACAAGAAAACAAACAAAAGATCGTACGAAGGACAATTTGAAGTGAATCATCTTTCATACGTTTGAAACCAGAGATTCATTGAAAAATTACTTTGCTAGGGTTCGGGAACTACGTTACGAATTGGGAAGGTGTTAGGCACCCAATTCGCCCTTTTGGTCTCTTAATGGATCATGTATTCAATTACTATTTTAGATATCTTGCAAGTAGTTTGAATAGTTTTCAGAATAGTCCTTTCCGGATAAATTTGATTTAAAATGGTATTTTGAAATCGGACTCGAGCTTTGCGAGCGCCTACGTATTCATTCGTAGAATGAAATCAGAGTCTCGTAGTTCCATTCTTTTGGAAACTGTTTTTGTATTTTTGTTTGTTTTGAAAATGTGTCAAAACGGATTTTAGATTTCTTGTAAAACTTAGAAAGGACTTGTTTTGAAAGCAATGAACTTCTTTGCAAGTTATCTAATTTTCTGTATTAAAAGTGAAATTAAATGTAGTACTTCAATTAAGGAGGGTTGTAGAAAATATACCTAATGCGCTTGAAGAAGAAATAAGAACCTTGCCTTGATTGCTCCTTTCTCTCTCTAGATTTTCTCTCTCTAGAAGTTCTCTCTCTAAAACTCTTTCGTAGAATTCCTCTAAAATGACTCTCTAATAATTTTGACAGAGTTTCTATTTGCTAAAAACACTATTGAGTGTTGATCCTCCAAATGAGACCCCAAGGGTCCTATTTATAGCAAAAATCCCGCCAAAAATGCTCCAAAAGAGGCCAACCGCAGGGGGTAGCCGCAGGGTGTGCGGCTGGGAGCGTGCGGTTAGGGGTAGCCGCAGGGCATGCGGCTGAGGCGTGCGGTTGGTGCTTGCGGCTGGGGCGTGCGGCTAGTGGCGTGCGGCTGGAGCGTGCGGTTGGGGCGTGCGGCTAGGGTGCCAACCGTACGGCTGGGAGCGTGTGGCTGGGGGCTGCGGTCGATCCCCGTCCTAGTAAGCGAAGAGGCAACAAAGGTTATATCAAACTCCTCACGCGGTCAGAATTAGAGTCTTTCCTAACGGTCTTCTATATGCATGATGACTCAACACTTAATGCAAGATGATTTGTTTTAGGAAAACCAGTGTTCGCACGAGAGTCGTGGATTGGGGTGTTCATAGACCCTCTCGTCCCGGGATTCTTGCTTTCAAGAATTCAGGGACGACAAGAAGAGAACGATTCACGACTCTCGGGTGAATCTCAATAAGGTGATAATTGAATCAGAGTGTACCCTTTTCTGGCATATGGATCTCGTTGCGTTCCAGGCGATGCCATCCACGACCGCTCCTTTCCTTTCGGCCAGGCGACATGATGCATCAATCTTTCCTTCCGTCTACCCTCAGCGGTACGCTACCCTCAGTGGCATACCACCCTCAGTGTACAGGACTTCACGTGAGAAGTTTTGGCATTCATTGAGTCCAAATGATCGTACCGGAAAAAGTGCTTCAAAGGTTTCCCATTTCTTAGGGAAAAGTGAAAGAGTGTTTCTGGGTTTCAGATGTATCCCTTCATGGGGATCCGGAGTAAGAAGAAGAAGTCAATATCTTTGAAAAATTTTTGAAAACTCCCATCGTGAGGAGTATGGGGATGAAGTTATTCCCTTCGTGGGGAATGTACGGTAAAGGTTATTTCCCTTCGTGGGGAAAGGGGATTGGAAATAATTCCCATCATGGGGAATGTGAAGAATTTCTAACTTTGAGGAATTCAGGAAGAAATTCCCTTCTTGGGGAACAGACGGTAAAGGTTATTTCCCTTCGTGGGGAAAGGGGATCGGAAGAAATTCCCTTCGTGGGGAACACGTGGTGTCGTTATTTCTCTTCGTGGGGAAAGTGATTTCGGAGAAATTCCCTTCGTGGGGAATGCGAAGAATTCCTAACTCTGAGGAATTCGGAAAATTCCCTTCGTGGGGAACACGTGGAGTCGTTATTTCCCTTCGTGGGGAAAGTGATTTCGGAGAAATTCCCTTCGTGGGGAACGCAAAGAATTCATAACTCTGAGAAATTCGGAAAATTCCCTTCGTGGGGAACACGTGGAGTCGTTATTTCCCTTCGTGGGGAAAGTGATTTCGGAGAAATTCCCTTCGTGGGGAACGCGAAGAATTCCTAACTCTGAGAAATTTGGAAAATTCCCCTCGTGGGGAACACGTGGAGTCGTTATTTCCCTTCGTGGGGAAAGTGATTTCGGAGAAATTCCCTTCGAGGGGAACGCGAAGAATTCCTAACTCTGAGAAATTCGGAAAATTCTCTTCGTGGGGAACACGTGGAGTCGTTATTTCCCCTCGTGGGAAAATTGATTTCAGAGAAATTCCCTTCGTGGGGAACGCGAAGAATTCCTAACTCTGAGGAATTCGGAAAATTCCCTAACACTGTCTCATTGCCATGGTTCTGCTTGCTCAGACACTGCTTTAATGTTTTTTCAAATAAATGATGTGCTAGGGATAACTGTTTGCAAGTAGAAGTGCTTTTTCTTTTCCATTCCTTTCTACCCTCAGTCTTGACCTTTGGCCTTATTGGGAGTCAGATTTTTGAATCAACTTTTCCCCAAAAACTTTTGAACCGTTGTGCATGGATCTTTGGGATTTGACATCTCTTTACCCTCAGTTTTCCTCTCTTTGGTCATGGGGATAGAATTTCGCTTGGAATTCTCAGTCGTCCTCAAGCTACCCTCTGATTTTTTCACGGGGAAGATGCTGGTCCTGTGTCGTTTTCTGTTTTTCGATACCCTTATTGCTCCCTCTTTTGATTATCTGGCCCTCTTTTTTGGGATTTCGAACTTTACTGTGCCTTTTTCTTTCTTGGCTTTTTCCAAAATAGGAGCCTTACTCACCTAAAGATATAGCCCTCCGCCTTTTGGCACAGCTGTCACTCTTAGTGTGGCTCTCCCTGTCGATTTTCTTCATTTTTGTTTCTTACTGTTCTCTCTTGGACCAACGGGATTTTACCCTTTTCTACTCTTTCAATTTTTTCTGGTACCCGATTCCTCTTTTACACCTTCCCCGTTTATTAATCAGATTCGAGCCTTCCGGACAATGGATCCATCCTATTGAATTTCAGTTCCTCCACAGACTTTAGAGTGTCAAACTTCGGGCATTGATCAGTCATCTCGTGCGTGTGTGTGAGTCTTGTTCCTTTTGTACTCCGGGAGAAGTTGATTATGGCCTTAGTCCCCCCCCCCTTTTTTTTTTTAGTCAAACTGGTCAAAAATGAGGGTAGCCGCAGGGGGTGCGGCTAGGGTCGTGCGGTTGGGGGTAGCCGCAGGGTTTGACCCCCCAGCCGTACGGCTGGCAGGCAACCGTACGGTTGGCTAGCATGCGGCTGGCTCCTATTGCCTATAAATTGTGGCCTATTGGTTCATTCTCAGCACTTTTTCTTGCAATCTTCTCTCTAATCTATAAATTTCTGACATTTCAAAAAACATTTAGCGAGTGTTCTGAAGAGTGTGAGTGATGGCTTTCGCGAGACTACTTTCGATCTTCGTATACATGATGATGGGGGGCCCACCGGAAGGAGGGGAGGCGCCGGAGCTACTCCCGGGAGATGAGGTGGAGTCGATTACTGCGATGATGGATGGGCGACTAATCTGCGCGACACATCATGACAACTGGGAGGGTGTGGCCTGGGAGGGGCCACTGGGGGCAGACGGATCACTACAGCGGGCGATGTATCGCGACATGCCGCTGATCTCACCAGGAGAGGGACGAGAGTGGCTACTGATGGAGCCTGCGGCACACGAGATTCGCCGCTGTACTCGGGTATGCTCTGATTTCTAGTATTTACATTATGTGATTTTCGAAAAAAATGCAATGACATGATATGCATGAAATGTGATAAATTTAATAATTACTTGCCATAGCAAAACATACTTAACATGGCTTATATTTTCCTTAAATCATGTATTATCCAGTATTAACTTAAAAAAAAGCGAGTTCTAAAATTTTAGTAAAACATGTGATGTGACAGAGGAGTGGACGTTGCCGCGGTATCACACGTGCTGCTCCCGAGCTGCGAGATCAGCTACCCCCGTTGGTGAGGGCTTACTTGAGCGCGACCCCATTCGAACGATTCATCGAGGTGCTGCCCGGCGGAGAGTTCCAACGATCGGTGAGTCTACCGACGGTATTGGGGGAGAGATGGTGGGACACGACGCACACCTTCCATTGGAGTTGGGGCGAGATGACGTTGACCCTAGATGACGTGTTTGTGCTGACGGGGCTACCATTTGGAGGGGAGCCTCTGGTACTTAACCCCCGGTTACGAGTCACACTAGATGGGATGTGGGCGGCACTTGGTTGGAGGCCGAGCCAGATTGTGGCAGACGGGATACCCCACACGGCGATGGTACAGCACATCAAGGCGGAGAGTGAGAGATTTGGAGACGGACCGATGACACGACAAGAGGTCCGGCAGTTATCACGGTGTTTTCTACTGCTAATGATACACGATTTCTTCTACGCACGTTGCGGCGACAACCTGCGATTATGGTGGCTGCCGTACTTGCGATTCTTCGACCAGCTGTACACATTCGCGTGGGGAGGATACGTGCTAGCGGTGCTGTACGAGTCGATGGACTTGGTGTGCCGTCATATGGAGCTCAACCACCGCGGACTGGTTACACTTTGGGAGGTAATTACTTAAATTAAATCTCAATTTTTCTTTTGAAAGTCATGTGATTGTTTAAATAAAAACTTATGGTTTTAAAAATTGTGATAATTTGCGACAGATGTGGTTTATTGCACATACCCATCAGGGTATCGGTCAGATCCATCTGCACCTGACTTTCGCCGATGAGTTCCCGCTTTTCAGATGGTATTATAGCGGGAACATAGTTGGGGTGTACCGATATCTGACCCCTGACGTCAGTGCGGGCGACGTCTCAGGTCTTCAACTAGATCAGGTATGAATTTGAATTAAAATAAAATTTAAATTATTTTTGAAAAAGACAGTTGAGTTATTTATAGCGTGTGTTCAATGTGGCAGGTTCAGTGGAGTCCATGGCACGCATACGTGACGCAGCAGTGGGGGTATGCTGATGCGCTGGCGGCTACTCATTCGAGGCGGCTGTTTGTGCACGAGTACGGTGCAGCTTTCTACCTGGGGGAGCGTGTGGTGCGGCAGCACACTCCTGGGTTAGGATTTAGGATCCTGGCCTGGCCTCCAGCGGCGATGAGGCGGACGGGTATGCTAGCTGCAGACGATCGGGCTGCACTCTTGGGAGGCGTCCTGATCGAGGGCTTACTGGTGGAGGGAGAGTACGGGACCTTCGCGCACCGTTATCTAATGAGAGAGATGAGGGGGGTGCGAGGCAGGGTGATATACGCGAGGTACGCTGCACTCGGGGGAGATCCGATGTTCATCCGTGGGCAGCTTTACATCTCCCAGCGGGTCCCACATTAGCCTGCTCCTGCGCCTAACCGGAGGGCGAAGGGAATTGCGGATTCGGACAACGAGGATCCGCATGGAGAGAGGGACGTGGAGCCACAGCAGGTGGAGGAGGAGGAAGAGGATGGGGGGGTCGGAGGAGGTGCCTTTGGGAGGAGGCCATGGTGGGGTATCCTCAGTTGGTCCAGGCGGGGTTGTCGGTGAGGAGCCGACTGTCGCGGCTTCGCCCGGACGAGGCAGGGTGACAAGGGGTGGGAGGAGTCCTATCGGAGGGTGGAGTCCGGTATCGAGACTGCCCATTCCTCCAGCCATGGTAGGGAGGACGCCTCAGCTGTCGTCGGAGGACATCAGGCAGATGCTGGAGTCAGCGCAGACACCCGAGGGACGTGGGTCGGTGTCCGGGTCGTCGCCCATATTTGGATTCGGAGACATGGATTGGGCTCAGCATGTGTCATTCTCGCTATTGCTGCGTACACCTGTTGGGTCGCCTGGTGCCGGGTCAGTGGGGCTGAGGCCGTATTCGCTATCGACGCCATCATCAGGAGCTGCTCGCGGTATAGTCTTCCGGGAGCTAGGAGAGAGGACAGCTCAACTAGAAGCGGAGGCGGGTATAGGCCAGGCTCTGGCAGGCGAGGGTGCCGACAAAGGGAAGGGGAAAACAGTGGCGCTCGAGTCGGAGGGGGGAGAAGATACCGGGGAGGACATTCCCCTGGTGGGTGGTGCTAGCGGGAGATACGACTGCTACCTACCATCCTTCTCGCTCGCGGTCCCGATCGGCGGCACCTTCTCAGTCGGTCCAACAATCGAGGCGCACTTCCCGGCTTGCTCCGTCTCGTACAGTTTCGGAGAGTCCAGCGGAGGGTGCTGGAGAGACAGAAGCGAAACGACCACGCACGATGGATCCTCCTCCTCCTCCTCCTCATCGTTGATGTTTTGAGTGATGGTTCGATGTTTTGTTAGATTTAAAAACATTTTATTTAAGTTGTTAATTAAGTTATGTTTTGGTTTTAGCAAAGACTTTGTTAATTTAGTAGTTAATTTAAATGTATTTGTTTTCTAGAAAAAAATGTTGGTTGATTAGTGTAGCTGGTTTTAATTTATTAATAAAATATTTGTGTTCTTTCTTTGGAGAAAACATGTTTGTGATGCTATGTGAATGTTAGAAATTTATTGCGAATATGGTTCGTAAGAAAAGGTTATATAACATATTGGCAAAAATCATTATGAACTTGATTAAAACAAAATGATTAATTGTATATATTAGTGAACATATCATGTGTGCGAAAGAAATCTTTAAGAGTGGCTAAATTTAATTTACAAAAAGGTCTCAAGTATGCATGTTGGCAAGTAATTATTAAATTTATATGCATGCAATGCTAGATCGTTCTTCCTGAATAAAGTCTGGCCATATTCATATCATGATGTATCGTGAAGAAGATTTTGAAAAACAAAGATTTTTGACCAAGGGGAAGAGCCAACCGCACGCCCCACCCGCAAGGGGTAGCCGTACGGTTGGGTGGCAACCGTATGGTTGGCAGCCAGCCGTGCGGTTGGCCTGTGCATTTTTGCTATAAATAGAGCGCGAATTTGTCCTTTTTTCCTCATCCAAATCACTATTCACTATATCCTTCTAGCCTAAAAGTAGATTGTCTTTCTTCTGCCGTCATGTCTATCTTCCGTACCAGTGCTGCCTTTTCCCTCTTGTTTGATTTTGTATCTTTGGCCGAGGCCGACTACGGTCTCAACTGGGGCGACCTGAGCCACCTTCACCGTTGGTGTTCGCATGAGATCAACTACTCGTTCCTGCTTGGTTTTGCTGAGTTCTGGGATGCTGAGGATCATTGCTTCCGTATCGGGTTAGATGAGCTCTGCCTGACAATCGAGGACCTTACTGATGCGCCAGGACCTCTCATGGCCGTTGGCGTCTTTGCGGGATTCTAGGAGCCCTCGGGTCATGCTAGCGGAGTTTTTGGGTTTGTGGGAGAGTGAGTGTCGGCCCATGATTGTAGACGGACGGCTCCACTTACGTTGCCTGGCTGATTTCTTCATGCAGCATGGCGATGATCCGGCTTATTTTTCAGGTCAGACTGCTGCCTGTATGATCTTTACTTTTTCTCAAATGCTTCTAGTTACTGATTATGCCATCATGGTTGATCCCTTGATTATTCGGGTGGTGTCTAAGGCTAGATGCGGCCATTTGGTGACTCCCATCTTACTGGCGGAGACACTAAATGGTCTGGATGCCGTGGTTCAGTGCCGACTTAGCCACTTTCGGGGTAGCCCATATCTACTGTATATGTGGGTTACTGAGAGGTTTAGGTATCTGGGGACTCGACTTCCCTGGGATTCTCGGCACTTCTTTCTTCGTCCCGACTACGCCCTGATCCATCGTTTGTCATCCTTCGATTGGGCTGTGCGTTTTTCTGAGTCTTCTTCGTCGATTCGTTGGGATATCCCATGGTGGCGTATGAGGACTATGATCATGAGTATGGGTGGGCAGAACTTCCTCCGGTTCCGTGTTTTACGAGAGACATCGTTCTACATTCCCAGCCGATTGACTAGACAATTTGGTCTTCCTTTGAGTATACCCCTCCCACTGAGGGATTTTTCTTCGGTTGCGCTGCCTATTACCCCGAGGTTGGAGACGACCCTACGAGGTCTTTGGTCTACTCGCTTTGTCCGACGATTCCATGGGGGAGAGCTCGGCATTACCCAGGTGACCCGGTCTGACGTTGTACTGCATGTTTGGCGTCGAGTTCGTCAGACCATCGAGCACGAGCCTATGATGATGAGGTGGTTTCGGTTTGCGGACTCACATGTGACAGAGGAGACAGTACTTGCTTCGTATCAGACCATGGATCGAGAGAGGATCTTATATTCCACTTCTGACTGATGGTTAGGTTAGGTTTGATATAGCTTCTTTATGAAAGCTTTTTGGATGTAGGTAAGTGGATCTGTAGGAAAATTATGTAGGAGCTTGATGTACGTAGGTCGTTTTTGTATGAAAGGACTTTGATTATGTATATGGAAAATCTCTTTCTGCCTCTTTTTGCTTCCAAATGAATGAATATTTTTATAAGGAATAGACCGGGCCTGCTATTTTAATTCAGGTTGCCTACGTTTCCCCAGATAATAACTTTTTTTTTGGTGCTTAGGTCTTCGTTGTTCATGAATACAACTTTTACTGATAATACTTCTTCAACCGATCGAGGTTGACTGGTGAGTTTAACTCTTGGCCATCAATGTCGGTAAGGAGAACGGCACCCCCGAATAGTATCTTAGTAACAATGTAAGGGCCTGTCCACTTTGGCGAAAATTTTCCTCGTGGGTCTCGAGCCGGTTCGCGAATCTCTTTGAGTATTAAGTCCCCAACTATGATGCCTCTTTCTCGAATTTTCTTATTAAAGGCTTTTGCAACACGCTTTTGGTATCCTTGATGTTGATAGGAAGCTTTCAATCGTTTTTCATCAATCATTGCCAATTCTTCATACCGAGCCTTTATCCAATCGCTTTCGGTGATCTGATTTTCCAAGACAACCCGTAAAGAGGGTATTTCCATTTCCACTAGCAGAACCGCTTCCATTCCGTATGTGAGGGAGAAGGGTGTAGACCCCGTTGAGACTCGTTCAGTAGTTCGATACCCCCAAAGTGCATACGGGAGTTTTTCGGGCCAATCTTTGCCGGATTTTACCATCTTACTAATGATGTTCTTTAAATTCTTGTTGGTAGCCTCAACAGCCCCATTAGTTTGCCGACGGTACGGGGAGGACTTGTGACGTTTGATTCCATATTCTTCCATGAGCTCATTAGCTTCACCCTCAAAATGTGTCCCATTATCGGATATTATCTCATGAGGTACCCCATATCTGCATATAATGTTGTGTCGGATGAATCGAGCTACTTTCTTGGCATTTAAACCTTTGTAGGATTCGGCCTCAACCCATTTGGTGAAGTAATCGATAGCGACCAGAATGTATTCATGCCCATTGCTTCCTTTTGGTGAAATCTTACCGATTATGTCGATACCCCAGATGGAAAACGGACAAGGAGATGTCATGGGATACAATTCTTTCGGTGGGAGCTTTTGTGCTTTGGCGTATATTTGGCATTCATGACACCCTTTGACATATTCAAAACAATCCTTTTGCATTGTTAACCAATAATACCCTTGGCGAACTATCTTTCGTGCCAATGTGTGACCGCTCATATGTGGACCGCACTCTCCACTGTGGATTTGTTCCATCATTGCTCAGGATTTTTCCTCGTCGAGGCATTGAAGATGTATGCCATCGTCATTTCTTCGGTATAACTTTTCCGCACAAATGATAAATCGTGATGCAAGTCGGCGAAGCGTGACCCGAGTGGTTTTATCCGTATTTGGTGGGTATTCATTGTGCTTGAGTAATTGCCAGATATCATAATACCAAACACTTTTGTCAACCCTGCTTCCACTTTCAACATCGAGTGATAGGCAAAATACCGGATTTGCCCGTTTCTGAATTTGAATCTGGATCTCTTCTTTCTCTCCTGGAATTTCGACCATCGAGGCCATAGTAGCTAATGCATCGGCGAAATTGTTTTGCGTTCTTGGGATATAGAAGAATTCAATACAATCGAATTTTTCAGAAGTTTCTTCGAGTTGGGCTAAAAATGGCACAAGTTTTTCCTCTTTGATCTTCCACTTTTTCAGGATCTGATGAATAATGAGGGCGGAGTCCCCAAATACCTGGATCTTACGAACACCTTTCTTCAAAGTGATTTCTAACCTGACAATACATGCCTCGTATTCTGCGATGTTATTAGTACAGGGAAATTCCAAACGAAAAGACATAGGGGCATGGGTTTGATCTGGGGAAATTAACAGGATCCTGATTCCATTCCCATTTCGGTTGCAAGCCCCGTCAAAATACATTTTCCATTCATCATCTTTCGTAATTTCCATGATACCTTCATCAGGAAACCCAAAGTCCTATAAGTCAGTATCAAAAATAGGATTACTTGTTAAGTGGTCTGCTATGATTTGCCCTTTGATCGCCTTTTGAGTTACATAGGAAATGTCGAACTCTGAAAGTAGAAACACCCATTTAGCCATTCGATTAGTCAATACTGGCTTTTCGAACAAGTATCGCAAGGGATCCAAGCGGGAAATTAAGATCACGGAAAAGACCAACATATAATGTCGCAATTTCTAGGTGGCCCAAACCAACGAAGCACACGATTTCTCTAAAGCCGTATAGTTTTGTTCTCCTAGAGAAAACTTTTTGCTGAGGTAGTATATTGCTTGTTCAGTTCTTGTTTTCAACAAATGTTGCGCTAACATTGCCCCAACTGATGAGTCGTTGACCGACATGTATAGTATTAACGGAGTGCCTACTTGGGGAGGCGCCAAGACTGGTGGCTTGGTCAAATATTGTTTAATCTTATCAAATGCTTCTTGGCATTGCTCGTTCCATTGCCCATCCGAGCTCTTTTGGAGTAGCTTAAAAATTGGTTCACATATTCGGGTCAACTGTGAAATGAACCTGCTGATGAACTGTAATCTCCCGAGGAAACCCCATATTTCCTTTTCGGTTTTAGGGGCTGGCATTTCTTGAATAGCTTTAACCTTTGCTGGATCGACCTCGATTCCCTTTCGGCTGACTATATACCCCAGAATCTTGCCTTTGGTGACCCCGAATACACATTTCTGAGGATTCAAACGCATTTGAAATTGCATAAGCCGTTCAAAAAAGACACGAAGAGTTTCCACATGACTTGCCCGGTCTAAGGATTTGATGATCATGTCGTCGACATACATTTCTACTTCCTTATGAATCATATCATGAAACAGAGTAGTTGCGGCTCGCTGATATGTGGCCCCGGCATTCTTCAACCCAAATGGCATGACGGTGTAACAATAAGTACCCCATGGTGTGATAAAGGCCGTCTTTTCCTGATGACTAGGATGCATTTTGATTTGATTATACCCGGCAAATCCATCGACGAATGATTTGCAGTGTTGTCGACAATGAGATCAATATTTGGCAATGGAAAATCATCTTTTGGACATGCAGCATTTAAATTGCGATAATCGACACAAACCCGTACTTTGCCGTTGGCTTTTGGCACTGGCACTATATTGGCCAACCAAGTAGGGTATTCAACAACCCGTATGAATCCGACATCCAATTGTTTTGTGACTTCTTCTTTTACCTTGAGCGACCACTCAGGTACTAGTTTTCTTAACTTTTGCTTGACAGGTTTGCATTCGGGTTTAGTGTGTATTTCATGCATCACAATGTTGGCATCTAAACCCGGCATATCAGCGTATGACCAAGCGAAAACATTGACAAACTCTTTCAACAAATTTTCTAAGTCTGTTTTTTCATCATGGCTTAATTCGGCTCCAATTTTTATCTCTTTTTTTATCATCGGCTGTTCCCAAATTTATTGTGACCGTTTCCCCTTCAATAGGTTGTATTCTTTGTTCATCATTTAGATTCTCATTCATAACTTCAACATCACAAGAATCAAAGTAGGGGAAAAGATTGTCGATTTTATTGATAGAAACATCATTTGGCATAGATAGCATACATTCTAACTTTTGTACATTTCTATCAACATTCCTCTCTCTCTTTTTCTTCTTTTCTTCTTCAATGGGGCGTATAAGGTGTACAGGATCCCCGAGATAGTCTTCCTCAATTGCCATAACCTCAAACATGTTACCCAACATATCTTCTTCTTCTAGTGGCTCGGCAGGTGGCTTGGTTATCTTTAGCTTTGATGAGAAAGTGTGAGTAAAACCTTCGCTTATATACAAGTCTTCTTCGAAAAAGATTTCTAATCCCGGTTGTCGCTTTCCCTCTTCGTTTACCTATGGCTCTTGAAACCCGCAGTAAGGGAAGTCTTCACCCTCTTTAATGAACCACCCATTCAATGATCTATCTGTGAATATGGCGTTCTTTGTGCAGTTATCATCCCCCATATATCCCAAACCAGCCAGAGGCCTTGGTTGTTGGTATGGTTCAATCATTTGTGCAATGCCGGCTTTATATTTTCCCAAACCAATTCCCGGTAAGAATTTCATTTTCCTCATCATCTGTATCACTTGCGCTTTCATTGTCACCATGTCATCGGGGGGCAGATAATTCACGGCCTGTGTGGTAAGAGTTTGTACCTTCGGTTCATACGAAAATCCCCTGAGTTGGACATCTTGGCTCCCGATTCCTAATACGGGCGAGTTTTTCGGCGTGATTGTTCTTTCAGGATCGCCTTTAACAATGATGATGTCTCCTTTGAAAGGTATTTTCATTTTTTGATGAAGTGAGGAAGGGAGTGCCCCAACCTCATGCAGCCAAACTCGTCCTAATAACAAATTGAAGCTTGATGGAATGTCAATGACTTGGAACTCAGTGGTAAACGTGGCCGGCCCTATTTGCATGCTCAGCATGAGGGAACCCAATACCTCTCGCTTGGTATTGTCGTATGCCCGAACCGTGACTGGTGATTCTTCCAATGTAGTTAAGTCGATACCCAAACGAACAGCGGTTTTCAAAGGGCACACGTTAATCGTAGAGCCGTTATCCACAAGAACATAAGGTATAGACATCCCGCAGGCTATGACGGTGATATGCAGAGCTTGGTTATGATCTCGATCGAGCGGTGACAGATCTTCATCGGAAAACCCAAGTACTTGTTTTTGTACCCCGATTGAAGCGATCATTGCTGTTAACTCATTCGGGGTGGATTCCAGAGGAACAACCGATTCGTCTAACATTTTCATTAGTGCCATCCGATGTGGCTTGGATGCCACTAGGAGTCCCCAAATTGAGATTTGGGCTTGTGTTTTCTTCAACTGTTCAACAACGCGCCCTTCTTCTGGATCTTTTGTCGGTTCCTTGGGAGTAGTGACATCAGTAGGTGGCTTGGCACTCGGCGGTTGGTAAACTCTACCAGAACGGGTCAATTGTTGGACCCAAGTTGCAACTGGGTCATTTTCTTTTTCAGTTATTTCAACCGGGGTTGGCGGTAACTTTTTCTCGACTTGCGAAACTTTACTCCAATCAAAAGCAATCATGTTTATCTGTGAGGAATATGCATTTTGATGGGTTTCCCTTTTTACTGCTTTTCCTCGGTTATATCCGAGCCCTTGTCGCCTCGGGTTGCCTCCAAGCCGTGGAAAGTGGGCTATCCCTTGATTCTGTTTGCCAAGCCCAAGACCGGGTATAAACTTCATTTGTTTCATCCAGCCCCTAACATAGGATTACATGTTATTGATTCATTTAGATGTTCTTTGGTTGTGTATGTGTTGGTTTAATAAGAAAATGATTAGTAAAGGGTTTTGTTTACACCAAAGAACATGGGCATGAATTGGTTAGAGTTTATATGGCATATGTGGTTTCTATTGTATCTATGATGCATTAGTTGAGACAAGATATGCCACTTGAACTTGACATCTATGTAATATAGACTTGTATGTGATGTTCCTTGGATATACATGCTTGGTTGTATCCAAGTGGATTTGTAAATGGGCTATGAATGCGTTGAGGAACATGGATACATGACGAATAAAGTTTAAGTGGCATAAATTGTTTCTAGTTTACTGTTAGAACATAAATTGCACATTATGCATAATTATTGTGTCAACCTGGCATCTAGATGATCTCATGGCAATTTTAGAGCATTCTTATGACATATGGTGGCGAAAATTGTCTCTTGGGAGAATTATATCTCTTCTCCATGATATGGATGGCATTTTATACTCTTGTGGCATTCTTAAACAAGTGAGAGTTCTTCATTCGTATGTGGATATTCTCGGCTATGTTATATGGTGGGGTGTTGCCCACAATTATCTGTATTTGTTTGGCCTTCCGTCAGGTGATAGGGAATGATGTGATTAGTGCTTGCCAGGATGGGAAAAATAGGCAGGGCCTGGTGCCCTTGGGTTGAAAAGCCCTAAACCTCCGGGGGGGGTCCTTTAGTCGTTGGTTGTCTAGAGCCCGCGGTGAATAGTTCGAAAATCTAGACAACGGCAAGGCACTAGTGAGTCATCGGCTGTCTAGAGCCCACGGTGAGTAGTCCGGAGATCTAGACAATTGTTGAGAAAATCGGTATGAAACTAATCAGTTGATGTGATATTGCGGATTGTGGTCCAATTGTTAATTATCAGTTGGTATTCACCTGAGACGGAGAGGCCATATTCTGATTATATGTGATTCCATGTTATGATCTCGATGGGGGCGGCCGGGCCCGTGTTATGATCTTGATATTCATTCTCTTGGGGGCGGTCAGGCCCACTGGTATTGATCTTATTATGACTATGATTCGGCTCAGCTTCGGCAGTTCTCTTGGTGAGATGATGAGGCGGTGTCATTATTATCGTTATTCTCTTGGAAAGGTGGCCCATATTCTGTTCTGGTGATTCGATATAATGGTTGACACAAATGAAGGTAACCTGCATATGTATGAGCATGCATTCTTTTTGTGAAATCATGATATTTACTTGGATTGATGATTAAGGAGTAGATCATCATCAAATTGCATTGTTTTATAGAATTATGGTTGAAGTATAACCTACTACCAAATTAATGATTATGATATTCAAACACGTTATCCCCTATATCCCCCACTGAGCTGTGAGCTCACCCCATTTTCTAACTAATACAGGTACACAGGGGATGTGTGATGTTAACAAGATGGCGGGTTCGGGATCGAAATAGAAGGCTCTGATACAGATTCATTTTTGTTGTGTTTAGCTCGAGAAGCCAAGGCTAGCCCGAATTATTGTATATTGTCTTAACTTTACTTAGTTGGTTTGTATAATGGTTACAAGCTTGTGTATGAACCTTACTATTGTTTGGACACCCTATGCTTGGTTAGCACATGACAAAAATATTAGACGTATATAAAAAACAATCCTCATGTATATTGATGTGTGATTTGACATGTGTTATATATGTTGTTTAAATTATTTATATTTATATACCCATTTTAGTCAATCTAAGATGGGTTAGTGACACTCCAGGTCTTAATTACGGGTGTTGTCCCGTAGATTAAGGCGGGGGTGTTACATAGAATGTCCGTAAGTCATTTTAGGTGATTCGAGTTGAAATCATGATATAAATTTCAAGTTTTAAATTTATCTGACTTCATGATTTTGGGCTAATTTGGAGGTAGCGTAACTTCTTCGTTCTTCATCAGATTGAGTTTTCATCCGTGTGGTACCCTAGATTTTTAGGCAATATACAACTTTCTTGTGAGCGAGAAGTTATGGCCATCCAAAGATCAGCGCTGCAAACCCCCTATGCATGAACAGTACCCGCCGGAATAGAACAACAGTTTATATACACACGTTCAGCTCCTTTCTTCCTCATTTCTCATCACACCATTGGAGAGCTTCTAGAGACAGATAGAGAAGAGATTCATGAGTTCTCTTGTGGAGTTCTCATCTCCCATCCAAAGATTAAGCTCAAAAGGCATCCAAACCATCATCTAAACAACTATTCATCATCTTCTCCACCTACACACCTCCATAGCTATGTAAGCTCAAGCTAGGGCTTTCCGATTCGGAGTCTACACATTTCTAACTTCGAATTATGGCTTCTCTAAGGTGGGAACCTACTCCTAAAACTCTTATTCTAACTTATTAATATTCGATTTCAATTGTATATCAAGTTCTACAAAAACCTAGGTTGTGTATATATCTATATATGTGGGTTTTGGGATTTATGATGAGATGGAGCTTTATTGTTGAAATTAGTGATGCATATGGGTATATTATCGCTTATAAATCATGTATTATCAATTGTTATCATGCTAGGAGCTCATTACTTGCAATTATACACCATACCCACTTTGTAGTCAAAGGTGTGAACTAGGCTTGTGGGGGATTTCTAGATTTACACTTGGATTAGAGTTGGTTATGGGTTACAAGAGCTAGATAGACATAAATACGCCCTCAGTTGCATGCGTAGAGCATTTTTCTCGTAAATGCACCAAAACATTGTTTATCAGTGATATATAATGAGACAATGGTTTCGTATTAGTGATATATAATGAGAAATATTATTACCCCAATAACATTGTTTATTAGTGATTTACATGATTGACATGTATATGTTTATTTTTCTAACGAACCCACTTGGAGGCGAACCACGGTTTTATATATAAACTATATTTTGGTAAACTGGTACAAATTGGTTTCATATGTGGATTAGTTTTAATGTGGATTGTTTGTGTTGGTACTTGTATATAAATGTTTTGATTTTTATAGGGCGGTTTGCCATCTGAACAAACTCCACATGCCGAATTTTTCTGAAAACAGGATTTTCTATGGAACATATATTCTGAAGAGAAAGTTTTTAAAAGTTTTTGTTTTTGTATTTTAAACCCGCCATCACACACGGCATTCATGATTAACCGGGTCCCGGAAGTGAAAATCTCATAACGGGATTCGGAGCGTCACAGAAAAGGTCAACAGTAATGATGGGGACTAGAAAGTGGAAGCGAGGTCGCCACGAAGGATGGGGTGCTCACCATTATTGTATTTGAAGTTATGGTTTATTTTTAGGTTGGTTTGGGGAAGAAGATGAATACAAGAAGCTGGGTAGGGGAATTTTGGTCAAAAAAATGTAAAAATGAATGGAAAGTTGACGATGTCAACAATTAGGGGTTCTGTCTAATAAAATTATTTTAGTAAGTTTTACTCAAATAAGGGTATTAGCATAGGGGTTAAGTCGGTTAGATACCCCCCCCCCACCCCCCAAAAAAAAATATAAAAAATTGAAGATATAATAATAAAATTAAGAAGTGAGCAGTAAATATAAAATATCATACAAGCATTAAACTTGGGTCATCTAGAAGACATATTAAAAGTAAATATAACACACAAATAAAACTAAAAACAAAGCCATGTTAAAAAAGAAATTATACAAGTAAAACTAAAAATAGAGTCATATTAAAAATATCAAACATTAAAACTTGGGATATTATAAATATAAAAAACTAAAAGACATATTTAGTATTAAATATTACACATAAATAAAACTAAAAACGTAGTCATATTAAAAAAGACATTGGACAAGTAAAATTAAAAGCACAATTATATTAAAATAGACATTATACAAGTAAAACTAAAAACACTGTCATATTGAAGAAGACATTACAAAAAATTAAGAACAAGTAAATTAAATGAAAATGAAAAAGGAAAAGCAAAAATCAAGGGAAGAAATAAGGAAATTTACTAACCTTAGAATAAACATTCTAACAATCATTATTTATACACCAAATAAAAGATTACCGATGGTCACTTGGATCATATATTAGATTATCGCACCAGCACATAAATCCAAGTAAATCGAACTTCCTAATAACTATCCATTGTTGTATTTATCTTGTTTTGAATATATTTTCTAGCTTAGGAAGGATTCATTGTTATCTCTTCATTTTTTTTAGAGTCGATAAATATTTAAGATTAAATATGGAATAAATCTAATAAATTAGTAAAGGCAATTAGGTCGTTAGCCATATAAGTAGTAGACTAAATTAGATTAAATGTATTTTTTACCCCTGGGCTAAAAACAAAATTTTGGGTTGTTTACTAATTTGACAAAGACTAATTTGCTAAAAAAAGAATATTGACTTCCGTTCACTTATAATATAGATATATAGTTGGAAATGGTTGGTTTAAATCAATAATACCACATTAGAAGTGCAGTAGTTGTATATGGGATTTAAGAAAGGTGGATCCCTTAAATTGTACCGAGACCTTTTGATTTAAAACCCACACCTGTAGCTAAAACGTTGTTAAGTTAGAGATGACATCTAAATTAATAATTATCAATTATTTGATATTCCTCAAATTAATAGATCTTTTTCCCGTGACCATTAATTTTTAGATGTTGATAAATGTATTGCATTTATTGTGAGCTCCACCTCCAACCTAAACAACAATCTCCTAGAGTTTCGAAGGCAAACAGGAAGGTGATTCAAGCTGTTTCAGTAGACTGAATTAGATTCACTTTTTTGAAAAATGAAATTATTTCATCGTTTTAAATTTTTGGGTTCTTAGAAAGCAATTATCGAAATGCATTTATATTTATACACTCACTAAAATCATAAACATGTAATGCAAACTTTAATATTTATTTTATATGAAAGTATTAGCACACCACATTAAATACATGATTGATATTGCCGCTACGCACAATAGTTTTGTATAGGGATGTTCCCAAACCAAATACTTCAATAGGCTCCTAATGATAGACAAGTCACTTCAACACCTCTTATAGTTTTTATTTTTCATCAAATAAAATTATTAAAAAGATATAGCGATATATATTCAATTCCTCATTTAGTCTGCACACCATCATTTAGACTTTAGAACACATTAGTCTGACATAGGTAATTTATATTCGTACAAATACAAGTGGGTGCATGAGTAGCGTGCACTAGTACAAATACAACTGATCATTTCTCTTATACATAAAAGAGAAATATTTATTTATTTTAAAGCTTAATACAAAGCACAAAAGGAAGCTAGGCCCAACTTTATTTTATTGCATACGCATGTGCATGTGCTCTATGAACTCTGGATGAGTTTGTTTGGAGATTCTTCATCAACACCTACAAAAATGCAAGAATGTTTTATCGTAATCAAGAGTGCTGAAAAGTTTACAACTATTCATACTCGACCTCATTTCATAGATCTTTAGTCCAATTAAATCGATAAAGTGATTCCAGGTGTTATTTATATTCTAAATCTACCTTTCATGAAGTTTGACGACTTTTTCAATTCGTCCATAAAGTTTGGATTTTTTTTTAGTTTTGTTGATGAAATACATTTTCTGCCACACTCATTTGTAAAGTTTGATTTTATTTTTGCTTTAGTCTAAAATTTAACATGCAGGTTTGTTTCTTGGACAAAAAATGTCATGTACAGCTGACATGGCTTGAACATCAAAGTGACACACATCATTATCCATCCAAAATCTAATTGTGGTGGGTTTTGGACTAAAGTAAAAATGGGAGTAAACTTTAAGGACGTGCATAATGCAAAATGAACTAAACGAAGGTGTTATAGCTGTCAAATTTTAAGGAGGTGAATTATAAATAACTCGAATTCGAGTTTCCTTCCCGTCCTCCAAAGAAACACTTGGGTGTTTTATTTCAAGGATTATTCAACTGTGTACTAGTAAGTAGAGACTAGGTAAAATTGTGAAATTCTTAAAGAGTTATATGAAATAATGTTACGACGGTCACCATGTTAAGAAAAAGTAACACCGTCCATTTCAAGAGGTAAAAGGATAAATTCAATCTACAAATGTGTAATGAAACATTTATATATATATATATATATATTCATTTTCAGGCGTTGAATTTTTAGAAGATCATTATATATGAAATCAATAGTAAATTGACTAACTTAATTATGTCAATGAATTGAAGCTCGATTTGTCATTACTTACTTTCACCAGATATAGTTGTATACTTGATAAGCGCTTCAGTTTTGTTCGCAGGACAACCCTTCAAACTTTTTCTAGCAGGACACATGACATAATTCGTTGCATTTTTATCAAGACAGATGTAAATTTCGTAGAGATAATAATGATAATATCTACCATCCCTGTATCGTCTACACGAGACATAAATGTTGAGATTATTTCCGATTACAGCTTTGATGGCATCTTCAATAGCTGATTGACTGAATAAGGCACTGTCCAATGGTTGAATAGGCATGGGTTTTGCAACCCTAAGCCATTGTTTAATATCGGTTTTCTTGCTCTGTGTAATGGCAGCAGTGAAATATTGGAGAGGAGGTAAAACATTACTGGAACAGCTACCATGATATGTCCATTCATGGTCCCAGAACATTTCATTAGTCCACCTGGAAGTAAGAGATGGCCAGTAATTTCCAAGATCTGGTTGAAGTGCCCTGTACTGGACCACATCAAACATTGAATTAACTAGTTTATGTGCACGTGCACGTGGTTTTAGTGGTTGACAACGGTTATTAAATTTATTAATGAATATGTATATACTAAAAATTGAATAATCAGTGTGAAGTACAAATAATATCAAATAAACAAAACAGAGTATCAAGTGTAAAATTCAATTAATAATTATATAAGAACATCATATAATCAGTCAACTATAGAAAAATGTTCTAGATAAATGATAAAAAATTCTTGCGTGGATTTTTTTTTCATTATATAGGTGCCACGCAGACTCCTGATCAAATATATAAGAGAGTAATATATTCTTACTAATTAAGTTTTTAGAATTGGCAGATAATTAATTCTATTAAACATATGTATATTATTATACACAGTACCAAACAATAATATAACACTTGTATAAATAATAGATTATATAACCTGATAATGAATAACATGAATGTTTTAGTACCAAACAATAATATAACATCCACATAAATAATAGATTATATAACATCGAAAATATTAAAATGGTAAAAAGAAATAAATAAATTAACATGAATGTTTTACTGAGTTACAATTACAATATTTCATTCTTTTGCTTTAAACATTAAACATAATTACAAATAAACAAATAAGTTTTAGAATATATAAATTAATATAAATTTAATTATAGTGTTAAAAGCAATCTACTAAATTAGGGTTTAATATCCATACCTTTATAGTGAGGTTTGGAACGAAATTCTAATTCACGCTAAAAGCTTTGTAATTTTAATACGATCCATTAAATAGCTTACTTCTTGAAAAGTTTGTTATGAAGTTTAAGTTTTTTACAAAATACCTCATTCAATACAAACTCTAATTTGTTTAATTATTTTAGCCAAATAAAGTAGAGTTTAAATTTATTTAAAATACTAATAGTAATATAAAAATATATGTCTTT
Source organism: Lonicera japonica (assembly GCA_021464415.1). Taxonomy (NCBI): domain Eukaryota; kingdom Viridiplantae; phylum Streptophyta; class Magnoliopsida; order Dipsacales; family Caprifoliaceae; genus Lonicera; species Lonicera japonica. The sequence goes on from JAKCWG010000777.1 coordinate 62,173, forward strand.
GTTTAATTATTTTAGTCAAATAAAATAGAGTTTGAATTTAATTAGAATACTAATACTAATATAAAAATATATGGAATTATACTGTTTTATTTAATGTAAATCTTAAAATCTTTTGTTTAAAATTAAGGGGCATAGTTGTTTTCACAAAAAAAATAAGAAAACACTTAAGTTTTTTCGTACTTTTATATATAGTATAGATATAGATATAGATATAGACTTGTAGATACGTACTCCACGGTTTAGGTCGTATTTTGAGTTTGCACTTCATATTTTATATTGTTTGTGTTTGAATTTGCAACCCATCTTGATCACGAAAATATTGATGTTGTTTGTTACAAAACTTACCTACAAGAAATTTCAAGTTTTACTTGCAAGTTCAACCCATTACAATATTTTAAAAGGGCATATTTATTTTAAAAAAAAGGGCATGATGTATATAATTATAATCTTCAAACATTTCCATTAAATCGACATTACATAATTTTTTTAATCACGGGCATTATATAAACTTAAGAATAAAAATTGTAAATTTTATAATTTTGTGAATGAATTAATGAACTTTAGTTTACTAGTTATTTCACTAATATTAATTTTTAAATTTGGTTAATTTTTAAAATTAAGTTAATTTCTATTGGTATATATATCATTGCCAGTTTAAAGGCAGCTGTATTCTCTTTCTTTCTTTTTATTAAAAAAAATAACAGTCTATTTCGAGGGATAAACATGCATATGATTTTTTTTCATCAAACTTAGTGGCGGAGGATGTCTTCCTAAAGAATATATCATCTCCACCAATAAATTTAATGAAAAAAAAAATCAATGTTTAGCACATGTACTAGATGGTCCTTTTTCTTAAGAGATGAGGTTTCATTTCAATAGTTGATATATATAGTTTTCTATAAATCCTATTTCTCTATAAATATATTGGGAACATTTTCCATATGTACCAAGTTTATGGACTAAGCCATTTGAGGGGTAAACGGATAATTTTTTGATTAAACATGGTGAAGATGATCTTCATGATTAGTAGATCATCTGTACCAAATTTCACCAAAAATTTAACTGGGAAGTGAGTTAACTAAAAAAATGTAAATTTACATTTTTGTCCGTTGAAATTTTTGATATTTAGTTAACTCGCTTCTCAGTTAAATTTATTGATAAAATTTGGTGGAGACGATCTACTAGTCATGGAAATCATATTCACCAAATTTCATTAAAAAAATCATCTTTTAATACCTTGAAATAGCTCAATCCGTAAACTTAGCATGGGAGTTTAGTACGTAAAACAAATGTTCCATATATATATATGTGTGTGTGCATTTTAGTCCTTGGATCTACATAATATAACATAGTAAATAGAGTTTAAGTGGAGATGAGCTTACAACGTCAGTCAAATTTGGAGGGGTTGTCTGACATTGTCCAAGAACGTATCCCTTTTCATTTGCTGGCCAAAGACCATACAAATTAAAGTTAGTCACACGTCTACTGCAGGCGTTACTTGTATTCATGCAGTAAGTGGGGATCCAAGTATGCACCATTTGAATGTGATCATAAGCAACTGGTTGTGCATAAAGTACAACCCATGAAAGCATAAAGAAAGTGAGATAAGAAACTAGTAGCCAAAAATTTATTTTCATGATTTCTAGTTTCTTTTTCTTTTCTTTTGGGAGAATTGTGACCCATTGCGTTTGGGTTAACTTGTATTTATAGGGATAAAGGGATCATGTTTGAGCGACCTTCATTCAATCAATATTGTAACACGTTTTTTTTCCTTTCATTCTTGTGATTTTCGTTATTGTCTTTCGCGTACCAATGTATTCAGCAGCGAAACTACATTGCAATCAAGAGGGACAACGGTCCCCTCTGCCCCCACCACCTTATAAATTAAGAATTTTGTGTCACTTAGGGTATAGTTGTAGTATTAAATTTAAGTAAAACGGGTAAATTCCCCCCCCCCCCCCCCCCCCCCTCAATCACATGGTTGGTTACAAGTGCCAATCTACATTTAAAATAGGCGAATTATTCTTATACTAAAAGGATTTGATTTCCATTAGAAGTACTAGTGGTCAAGGACAACCAATTTTTCAAGTTGGGATAAGTTATATTCAATGCAGGAGTGGAGATGCCACGTGGTCAGGACAAAAAAAGAAAAAAGAAAAAAAAGGACATGCCCTTGTTTTTTATTACAATATTTGACATACCAATGTTTCACTAATCCTTTTGAAATTACCTATATTTAAGGAAATGGATTCTTAGAGATATGAACACCCACTGAAAAATTCATCCTATCCTAAAAAGGGAGTACTTTTATGGTATTGCTATTGGCACATTACACAAGTTCTCTAGCGCTCCAAACTTATCACATTAATAAAAAAGAATCTTTTTGGGACTTATTTATATTTTACACCCATAAAGTTTGACTCCCTTTTCACTTTCGCCCATGAAGTTTATTTAGTACCACGTCGACTTCATTATAAAGTTTGATTCCATTGTCACTCGCTTTAGTTCAAAATCTAACGTGCCGTTTGTTTCATGGTTAGAAACTACCATGTGCCACTGACGTGACTCAAAAATGAAAGCGACACATGGCATTTTTCGTCTAAAAACCTTAAGGCATGTTTAGTTTTCGAATACAGTGAAAACGGAACGAACTTTAAGGACAGGCATGATGCAAAATGAAAGTAGCCAAAAATTTGTTTTCATGATTTCTAGTTAATTTCTTTTGGGACAATTGTGACCCATTGCGTTTGGGATAAATGGTATTTATAGGGATAAAGGAGCTGAGTCATGTTTGAGAGGCCTTCCTTCAATTAATCTGGGCGACACGTTTTTTTTTTCTTTCCATGTATTCGGTGGGGAAACTACATCGCAGTCAAGAGGGACCCCCACCCCCGCCCCTTACAAATTAAGATTTTTGTTTTTCTTGTGATTTTTATCCTTTTTTAAAAAAAAAATTTAATATAATTTTATAGTAACAATGAATCTTATTTTATAAATTTCAATTAGTATGTTATAAATATATAATTTTTATTAATATTTGATTTTTAAATTTAATGTTATGATGTTTTAAAATTTAGTTAAAAAGTTGATGAGGAGGAGTAGGGAGTTTGTGGTAAAGAGTGAGGAAGAACCAAGTCTAGGTGTTTATTTAGAGTGTAGGTGGTTTTTGTATTGATTTAAAGTCTTATTATGTGTATAAGGTCAATTTACTGGCCCACAAATATTAATACTAATCGAAAACTATTTATAGTCGCTAGATTTACTTATTTTTTATAGTCCATCATTATGTTTTATAATGTAGATATATCATTAAATGCAATTGGGAGTTATGACCAGTAGAAAATTATAGGTGGGCATTAATTGATATCTTGGAGAGTAGCATGGATGGAAATTGTACCATTCATGATTGTGACCATATTAATTTTTTTTTCTCTTTTCAGGGAAAAAGATGAAAATAACAAAGAGAAAATAGAAACAGGGCTAAGTTCAACGAGTATAGGCCACTCCTCTCGTGTCGCATGTCATTTCTTCAACAATTTCGTTTGGAGAGATTTTGTTATTCCTTCAACATTATATTTTTAGGTGAACTAAATACCTTCATTTGGACATAATTACCGAGAATGATTCATTAGTAACGCATTAAGTTTACCATTGTGACGCCCCGAAATCCCGTTGAGAGGATTTCACCTCCGGGACCCGGTTAATCATGGTGTCGTACGTGACGACAGGTGATAAGGCATAGATCATAACTTATATAAAAAGGGAATTCATTATAAAGCAGTACTTTTAGAAAATTTTGGCATGTGGAGTTTGTTCATAAAGGTAACCAAAACCTATTAAAATGTATACTTAATCCATTCCAATAAATACTCCACATTTAAAGAAAAGTCATTTATACAAAGCCTCCAATGAGGTCCTAATCTCAATAAGCTTTGTATCAAAATACAACATTATAATACATAATCATATACTAACTAATCAACTAGTACATAAGTCGTTTCTTAACGACTTAGGTGATCAGGGTCCATCAGAGCTATCTAGACTTGTACTCGTACCATTCCCGCGAACACCTGCAAAACCTGGTTTGGAAAATAGGAGTGAGCCAAATGGGCTCAGTGGGAACTATAAGAGTTGTATAAGAAAATAGGTTGGAAATCATGCATGCCATGCCATGTATTATAATGAAAATAGTTTATGTGCTGCTTCTCTGTAATAAACCATCTCTGGATAGAAACGTGTATATACAAACGTAAATACATATATATAGTACATTTCTGAAGCAGCCAATGCATGGAAAACCTTTCGTGATATGTATATATATAACGTCCCCAACCCAAAGTACAAGAAAGGCAATATATGTATACATACATCATCATACTGTATATGCCACAACACCGCGACTAGATCTATCACATCAATCACATATATCATACTCACGTCTAGGATTTTCATACATCTACTGTACAGAGATAGCCGGCAACTCGGTTTCTGCTGTCCAAGGCAGGGACCGCCTACCAGGTCTACCTAGACGCTACCTCACGCAGCCACACAGGCATACGCTACCTCACGCCGCCATAAAGGCGCACGCTACAATAAAACTCACGTAGACACCAAGGCTATACGCCACCGATAATCACCATCTATCTAGTACGAACGGTGTGGCCATCCGATATTAAATACCAAACAGTATCTAAATAAAATAAACTCATCAAATCAATGGAATCACAAGAACATACATAATTCAATAGATGTAGATTTGTATATACATACATTCCAAATGTATTCGTAAAACTTGTATATATGTATATATCCATAGTGTAAAACATGTAGTGGTATTGTTGTTGTGGTTGAACAAGATCCGCCAAGTCCGTCAGTTAATAAGGGAAACCATAAAATCATCAGTTTGGGAGGTTTCATATGTTTCATCAAATTGGCCCCATGCCAAGTCTAATATAATCAAACGATGTATATGAGTTCCCAAATAGCCTCCCATTATGATTCAAAGACTTCATTTATTCAAAACATATTTATATATTTGACCAGCATACTCACGGACTGGCTAGGTAAGTAGAAAATCTCATAAATGTAGTTCATAGCTTAAAATACAACAACAATACCACCAATATATGTAACTTTGTCCAAAATGTAGTTTAAATCCCATATATGACATCATATATAAGCGTATCAAAGCTTAGCGTATATACTCATATGCGTACTTGAAGGTTATATACCAAACTTTCTCATAAATCATTTATAATTAGGGCTTTTTGTATAAAATCGTTATTGATGTCATATATGGTGCAAATCCATCAAAATCATCCAAGAAATTGACCCAAGCCCCATGCATATGCAACTTTGAGTAGAAAACCTAGGTTTTGCTTGATTTGGTGTAAATATGTTATAACACTTGAAAAGAAGTTTAAATACTATTGTTCCCACCTTAAGAGGGTCAATCCCTCAAAGTATTGCGGAAGAATCGAGCTGAAACCGCGTAGATACGAGAATCCCCAATTTGAGCTTCCAAAACCCTAGCCATGGAGGATTTGGATGAAGAAGGAGATGAAGATGATGATGGAGATGATGGTGATGATGTTAGTTTGTTGGGGAATAATACGCATAGAGTAATCTCTCAGTATCCCCTCAAATCACTCCTCACTTCTCTCTCTAAGGCTCTCCAATGGTGGGGTGAAATGAGGATGAAAGGAGAAGAAAAAATATATAAAAAACCTGTCCAGCACGATGGAGTCGACTCCCTAGGCTTGAAGGTGCCCCTTTCAGCTTTTGGTCAACAGCTCAACTTCGCACCCACTTTCGGGCATCAAGGAGTTGGAATTGGGTCTCGGCCAAAACACGAAAGTTGTAGAGGGCATTGAAATGAAGACGTGGCCGAAAATGGGGACTCATTTGGAGTTCGGATGAAGAAGTTATGGTCATCCAAAGTCGTGTAAAAATCATTAATCGCGTAGGATCGAAATTTGTGATTTTCGAACCGATTTCCGTCCAAACCACCCGAAACAACTTATGGTCATTATAATATACTTAAATATGTTAATATGACTTGTTGGAGGTTTCCAAACCATGCCAACCTTTCCAGAACCCAATTTGGCTACCTAGAGCCAAATTCAGTCTTATACGCGATATGGGTGGTGATTTGCAAGCGATAAAGAAACCGAGTGTTACAACCATATTCTAGGTTTGATTGAAAGTTCTTTTGGTCGAGTTTATATAAGGGAAAATGCTTTTCTTACCTACAAATATGGTGGCTAGCAATTTAGCAATTTACCACTATTCTATGATCGGAGATTATCGAAGTGCATGAAAGCCGTTACAAAAATAAAAAACAAAATAAAATGATTACATGCTATATCGAATTGTAATTTTTGCTTTTTTGGTCATTGCCATCTATTCACCCATAGGATCTTCTCTAATGGGTAAATGGGTAAGGAAGAAGAGATATGGGTGTTAAACTATAAGGACATCCTTTCCCTTCTTAGTTATATATGTAGGTAATTAGGGCAGTAATCATGCATCACATACATTAAATTAAGCACTAATCGTTAAACCCTAGGATCTATACTGTTCAATAAAAATCGATATAAAACATACCTTGTATGATATTTCGAATTAAAGGTGATGAACACGGTGGATAGAACCTTCTGTTGTTGTCGTTCTAGCATCGAAAATACAACGCCTCTACGGTATGCACACACGAACGAGATCAGATCCTTGCTTGGTGTACTAGCGCCTTAGGGTTCTTCTCACACCTATTTCGTTCTCTGCCTCTATGACTCTCTTAGACAGCCAAGAAGAACAAAGGTTTCCTTTTAAAGGAAAACCCTAGTGAGAACCCTAAGCAACAAACGAATTAGGCCCAAGTCCAACTTGGCCCGTTTTAATTCGTTTTTGATCCAACTCGTTTCGGTGTGCGACCCTGTAGGTTTATACTCTTTGGCAGTATAATTAAAAGCCCGTTTTTATTATACGAATAATAAGCGGTCTCTAGTAAAACATTACTATTACCCAAAGGGTATAAAGGTCAAAACGACACAACCATAAATTGATATTCTACATATTAACTCTTTTTGTCAATCAATATCTAGATTGAACACAAGACTAGGCAAGTGTCATTCTTGTATAGTTCAATCTTTATTTCTTGATCTCTAAATATAATTAATCTAATGCAAATGACACCTCATTTGTGCATGGCCATGCAAATATTAATTATACTTATCAAGGGGGCCAAAGATATCTCTCTCATTATATGAGAGTGACAAATCCCATCTTGATCAACCACATACCTCTGCATAGTTTATAGTATGCTTGATCATCATCTTTATAATTACTCGGTCAAGAGCAACGTTTGATAATGCCTGACACGCTAATCCCTATGTTGGTAACCATGACGATCTCAGGTCTGAGGATAATACGATATCACAAATGGGGAACATCACTGATGACATTATGTAACACTCCTCGCAGTGTCCCCAAAGCGGGTCGGTCCAATAATTTGTTCCCTAAAAAGTATCAGTGTGTTCAGCTTGATATCTCCGTATCTATGACTTGTGGAACATAGTCATCAGCTGACCCATACTCCAATCATTATATCAATGTGATCCTAGATTATTGACACATGATTAGGGACATCAAAATAATATTATTATAACATTACCAGTATCCCACAATCAAGTCACGTACTTGATGAACTAGTATTAATATATATTATTTATTAGAGAACATAAAGTAAAACGAAATAAACTTTATTAATAACAATAAGCATAAGATATCCAAGTACAAATCATAATCTATGAATAGTCCTAGGACATATCTCTTTCAGTCTCCCACTTGTACTAGGACCATTCATTCATAAAACGAATGCCTAGTGCACTAAAATGATGATCATGTTTAGATTGAGAAAGTGGCTTAATCAAAGGATCAGCTACATTCTCGTCTGTGGGAACCTTGCATATCTTTACATCACCATTACTGATAAACTCACGAATGAGGTGATAACGTCTCTGAATATGTTTGGAGTTTTGGTGCAACCTTGGCTCTTTAGCCTGAGCAATAGCTCCATTGTTGTCACAATACAAATCCACTGGATTGGTGCTACTAGGAATGACACCAAGTTCAGTGATAAACTTCTTTATCCATACTGCTTCTGAAGCAGCAACATATTCAGCATCTGTTGTAGAATCAGCAACTGTGGCTTGCTTAGAACTTTTCCAACTCACAGCTCCACCGTTGAGACAAAACACAAAACCGGATTGTGATCTGAAATCATCCTTATCTGATTGAAAACCAGAATCAGTGTACCCATTTACAATCAACTCTTCTTCCCCACCATAAATCAAGAATATACCCCTAGTTCTTCTTAAGTACTTGAGGATATTCTTGACAGCGGTCCAGTGACTCTCACCTGGATCTAACTGGTATCTGCTAGTCACACTCAATGCGCATGCTACATCAGGACGAGTACGCAACATAGCGTACATGATAGAACCTATAGCCGAAGCATATGGGATTTTACTCATGCGATCTCGCTCATCTTGTGTCTGAGGATACTGAGTCTTGTTGAGTGTTGTGCCATGTGTCATTGGTAAGAACCCTCTTTTAGAGTCTTGCATGCTAAACTTACGTAAAACTTTGTCAATGTAGTTACTTTGACTCAGTCCTATTAGTTTTCTTGATCTATCTCTATAGATCTTGATTCCTAATATGTAGGTTGCCTCGCCCAAATCTTTCATTGAGAAACATTTTCCCAGCCAGGTCTTAACAGACTCAAGCATAGGGATATCATTCCCAATTAGTAGTATGCCATCTACATACAATACCAGAAAGACTATCGCGCTCCCACTAGTTTTCTTGTATACACAAGGTTCCTCTTCGTTCTTTATGAAATCAAACTCTTTGATAGTTTCATCGAAACGAAGATTCCAGCTCCGAGATTCTTGCTTAAGACCATATATGGATCTCTTAAGCTTGCATACCTTGTTAGCATTTCTTGGATCGACAAAACCTTCAGGTTGTGTCATGTACACATCCTCTTCAAGGTATCCATTGAGGAAAGCAGTTTTGACATCCATTTGCCATATTTCATAGTCATAATATGCGGCAATGCTTAAAAGGATCCGGATTGATTTAAACATGGCAACTGGCGAAAAGGATTCATCATAGTCAATACCATGGATTTGTCGATATCCTTTTGCAACCAATCGAGCTTTATAGACATCGATCTTGCCATCTTTATCAATCTTAATTTTGAAAACCCATTTGCAACCTATGGCTCTACATCCATTTGGCATGTCAATCAAGTCCCATACTTGATTGTCATGCATGGATTTCATTTCGAATTTCATAGCTTCTAGCCATTTCTCGGAACTAGAGCTCTCCATTGCTTCTTTGAAATTCAAGGGCTCATTGTTGTCTAACAACACTATGTCTTGCTCATCTGAGACGAAAAGTGATAATCTCTCAAGTTCGCGACGTGGCCTATTTGATATGATCCGGTCTAGCTCCAGTTTCTATTCAACCATGGTGGTTCATGGCATTCTAAATGATGATCCACACATGCTGAATTACAAGGATAGGGCATGGAAGTTCAAAAGGAATTTCATAGAATTTCACATGTTCGATTCAAGAAGCTTAAATGATGATCATGCATTCCATGGGATTCCTAAAGATTGGGCGTGGAAGTTCAAGAGGGTAGAACGGCAAGGTGGCCCATTGGAATAATCTAGAAGATATTAATTTAAGTTGTTTTTAAATTAATATGGCTTCTTGAGTCTCATTATTCAATTAGGAATTAGGTTATTATTTTCCTTTTTTAATAGTTTCCATATTATTTTTATTATTAATTTCCTTGTTGCATTAGGAATATTATAGGTGTTATTATTTTCCTTTTCTAAGTAGGAATTAGTTTCCTTTTTGAATTAGGATTCTAAGGCTTTGTTTACTCCTATTTAAAGGAGGCACATTATTGTTTTAATATTAAGTTATGATGATTAATTAAATTGAGAGCTTTCTCTTTGTGTTCTTTAAGAGCATGTTGAACATGTTGAATTGAGTAAATTCAATTGTTCTTGACTTATCAATCTAGCAATCACACTAGATTGTGGCGTCATTCATTATACCGAGGTTCGCGCTTCTTTAAGCGTTGGGTTGAGGTTCCATCTTCCATCTTTTCGACGTATTCCAAGGTTCTTGCTACGTTTGTAGTTCAAGGGTTGAGGATCCATTAGCCTGGCTAGGAAAGACGATCCGGGTTCGCGTCATTGGTATCAGAGGAGACTTTTTTATCCAGGTTTTCTATCTTAGTTTCTTGTTCTTTCAATTTCTTAGTAGATTCTTGAAACCCTAGGCCTTCATTCTTGTTAATCTTATTCCAAAAAAATTGTGTTAGGGTTTATAGATTTTGAAAAAAAATAAAAAATAAAAAATAAAAAATAAAATAAAATTATTCGGATGAACAGTAACCGTGAACAGTACGCGTGAACAGTAACGATGAATAGTGCTGTGAGCAGTTGCGTGAACAGTACTCGATGAACAGTGCCGCGTGTATAGTATCGCGTGAACAGTGATTTCTGAAAAAAAAAAAAAAACTGAATTTCGAAATTGCATGAAAAAAAAATTGATTATTCTGTTTAGGGTGAGTTGTTTAGAATTAAAATACACCAAAGTTGGAATGTTGAAGCGAAAACCCTAGGTTGTTTATTCTTCGTCGAATAGCGATTCAATTGCTGCGAATTTGGGCGCTATTATTGAAATTGAGGATTTAAGTTGAACCCTAGAAAATTCCGAATAATATTCAATCGTTTGAGTTTGTTGATCCTTGTTGCATCTTCATTCTAATTGGGATTCTTATTTTGTGTTCCATATAAATCTATTTTGCTTGGAAAATCTAGAAAGCCATAGGATATTTGATTTGCATTAATTAAGGATTTGATTGTTGCCTATCGTTTGGAAATCTGCTTGCATTATTCTAGCAATTCTAGAAATTCGTTTGGCTCATTAATATTGCTAGAATTTGGTTTCTTGAGTCCTTATAATCATTGTGAAGGCGTTCAATCTAGGTGTGCGATTGGTTGTTGGGGACTTGCGATATATTCATATTGTTCAACTTGTTTTAAAAGTTCCAAGGAGAAAAATTGTGAGGTTTTTTATTACTTGAGTGACAAACACGAGAGAAAAAAAAAATGTGTGATACTTGAGTGATACACGTAAGGGAGTGCGTGAGGAAATTTTTATTTCTTTATTTGTACTAATCCTTATTTTGGCAGCGCAAGAATGTCTTATTTTAATTTTGAGCAAAGTTGGCGTGATGAGGAGTTTAAAAGGGATAGTGCGCGAGTAAAAAATCTAGAAATTAGACGGCGCATGCGGTTAAGTGAAACTCCTAATGGGGAAAGGAGAAAACAAAATTTGGGTAGCAGCACGAAAAAGACTTCCTTGTTTGATGATGAGGATTGTTCTAAGTTTAACGAATTGTTTACCAAAACTTATGAGCAATTTAAGAGGAGGGAAAGTTTTGTGCCAAACCAAATTGAAGAGCATGCCGTAGAAGGTGAATTGCTAGTTGAATGTGGTGACCCAAGCGTGCGAGCGAATATATTTCGAACTAGATGCCTCGTGCAAGAGAAGGTGTGTAGTTTGATAATTGATGGGGGAGTTTACTCAAACTTTGCTAGCACAACAATGATTGAGAAGTTGAATCTGCCTACGTTCAAGCACCCGTGTCCTTATAAGTTGCAATGGCTGAATGATAATGGAGTGATAAGGGTGAATGAGCAAGTGCTTATTTCTCTTGGCATTGGGAAGTACAAGGATGAAGTCTTATGCGATGTGGTTCCAATGCAAGCCGGCCACATGATTTTGGGTCGACAATGGCAACTTGATAGGCAAGTCAATTACAATGGCGTTTCCAATAAGTACTCTTTCAAGATGAATGAGAGAACCATTTCTCTTATTCCATTGCCACCAAAGCAAGCTTATGAAGATCAAATGAAGTTACAAAAGGAGAGTGAGCGAAAACAAGAGAAGAGTGGTGAAGGAGTGGAAAGGAAAGAGTGCGAAGATGAAAAGAAAGAAGGAGAGCGAAAAATAAAAGAGAGTAATGAAAAGAGAGAGGCTGAGGTAATAGAGAGAGAAAAAGAAAATTCAGTGATCTTTAGTGAGAATGAGTTTGAAAAAGACTTGAGTGAAGTGAGGGAGATTGAGGCAAAAAAGAGTGAATCGGAGGAAGTATTTTCATATACTAACAATCTTAATCATGTTTTGCCTATATCTATTGTGTCTTATTTGCAGGGAGTTGGAGATCAACACCAAGAAAAAGTTGAGTTGTCACATGGCCAACAAGCTTTAAAGCAAAGAGTTGGTGAGTTTTCTAAGTTGGAATTGGTAAGTTGTTCTCCGAAGAAATTATTTGGATTTAAAACAAAGTATGACTTGTTTGAATGGGTAACTAATTCTTTGATTTTGAATAATGCTTTTATGAGTTTAAAGAATCAAATTTTTGAGCCATTCTTGGGAAAAATTGTTTTGAAAGGCTTTGATCATTGGAATATCACATTGTCATGTAGCAATAGTAGTTTAAATTGTTACTTATCGATTAGTTGGAATGATCAATTGCTTATGATGAGTTTTGATGCGCTAACCGCTAACCTCAAGAAGTGCACTCTTGGCACGAATGAGACTATGTTTCTTTGCTTTGATGAGAGTGTTGTAGGTAAGCCGGCTTTAGCGGGGGAGTTCCGTAGCATGGCAGCCATGGAGCTTGATGAGTTCAAAAAGAATTCAGAGATTCAATGCAGAGGGAAGCAAGGAATTTCCAAGGCAGCCATGGAAGCGAGGAGGATCTTTGCAAAGGGAAGAGAAGAGATTCTAGCTAAAGAACCGGAGTTGGAAGTTGATGAAGTGGAGCATATTGACTTCATTGGTGTGGACAAGTATGATTTCCATCCGAATTATCAGCCGGGAAGTTTCTTCAATGAACTAAAGATGATCGAGTTGAAGCATAGCCTCAAGTTTGATGAATTCCGTTTGTCAAAGAAGGCCAAGCTGCAAATTGGAAGATGTGGGTTGAATCAAACAAAGCTTAGCAAAGATTCGAGGACGAATCTTCTTGAAGAAGAGGGGTATGATATGATCCGGTCTAGCTTCAATTTCTATTCAACCATGGTGGTTTGTGGCATTCTAAATGATGATCCGCACATGATGAATCACAAGGATAGAGCATGGAAATTCAAATGGAATTTTATAGAATTTCACATGCTTGAAGCAAGGAGCTTAAATGATAATCATACATTTAATGGAGTTCCTAAGGACTGGGCGTGGAAGTTCAAGAGGTTAAAACGGCAAGGAGTCCCAGTGGAATAATCTAGAAGATATTAATTTAAATTGTTTTTAAATTAATAGGGCTTCTTGAGTCTCATTATTCAATTAGGAATTAGAATTAGTAGTTTCCTTTTTGAATATTTTCCTTATTGTCTTATTATTAATTTCCTTATTGTGTTAGGATTATTCTAGAAGTTATTTTCCTTTTCTAAGTAGGAATTAGTTTCCTTTTTGAATTAGGATTCTAGTTTTGTTTCTCCTATTTAAAGGAGGCACATTATTGTTTTAAAAATTAAGTTATGATGATTAATTAAATTGAGAGTTTTCTCTTTGTGTTCTCTAAGAACATGTTGAATTGATTAATTCAATTGTTCTTGACTTATCAATCTAGCAATCACACTAGATTGTGGCGTCATTCATTATACCGAGGTTCGCTCTTCTTTAAGCGTTGGGTTGAGGTTCCATCTTTCATCTTTTCGACGTATTCCAAGGTTCTTGCTACGTTTGTAGTTCAAGGGTTGAGGATCCATTAGCCTGGCTAGGAAAGACGATCCGGGTTCGCGTCACTATTTGACCTTCGTAAGACTGTAACTTCTTCAGGAATTTCTGCAACTATTTGCATACTTTGTTGAGGCTCTTCATTAAGATTACTATCATCTCGAATTTCTTCAAGATGTATCGTGCTCCCACTATTTTCTTTGGAAAGAAATTCTCTTTCTAAGAAAACTCTATTCCGAGCTACAAACACTTTGTTCTCGGTTGGATTATAGAAATAATATCCTTTAGTTTCCTTAGGATATCCTACGAAGAAGCATTTATCAGATTTGGGTTCCAATTTAGTTGTGATTAGTCGTCTGACGAAAACGTCACAACCCCAAATCTTCAGAAAAGACAGAATTGGAACCTTTCCAGTCCATAACTCATAAGGTGTCTTTTCTACAGCCTTAGATGGAGATCTGTTTAGTGTGAACGCTGCAGTTTAAAGAGCATATCCCCAAAATGATATTGGAAGAGATGTCTTACTCATTATTGATCGAACCATGTCTAACAAAGTTCGATTTCTCCTCTCAAATACACCATTCCATTGTGGTGTTCCAGGTGGAGTAAGTTGTGAAACAATGCCACAACTCTTAAGATGATCATTAAATTCTTGGCTTAAGTATTCTCCTCCTCGATCTGATCGAAGAGCTTTAATAGTCTTGCCAAGTTGATTTTGTACCTCGTTTTGAAATTTCTTGAACTTTTCAAAAGATTTCGATTTATGTTTTATTAAGTAAACATAACCATATCTACTAAAATCATCAGTAAATGTGATGAAGTACTGATATCCTCCTCTGGCAGTTGTGTTTAGTGGTCCACATACATCAATATGAATGAGGGCCAAAATATCACTTGCCCTATCATTGTTACCATTGAAAGGACTCTTAGTCATCTTTCCCAATAAACAAGATTCACATCGTTCAAAAGACTGGTAATCAAATAAATTTAGAAGACCATCTTTATGGAGCTTCATCATGCGTTTCTCATTTATATGGCCTAAACGACAATGCCATAAATAAGTAGGATTCGAATCATCAGACTTAATTCTCTTATTATTTACGTTATAAACAGGTATTTCAAGATTTAGAATATAAAGACCATCCAATAATTGTCCAAAACCATAGTGCATATTATTCAAAGAAAATGAACAACGTTTGTCCTTAAAATTGAATTCAAAACCTTCTTCGTCTAACAAAGAAATAGAAATAATGTTTCTGCTAAAAGCAGGCACATAGTAACAATTATTTAATTCTAAAATCAATCCTGAAGGCAAAGGAATCTCAAATGTTCCTACATCTAGAGCGGCAACTTTTGCTCGATTTCCAATGCGTAGGTCCACTTCTCCTTTAACTAGCTTCCTACTCCTTTTGAGTCCCTGTACATTTGCACAAATGTCAGATGCACTTCCAGTATCTAATACCCAAGAAGTAGAAGAAGCTGAAGTAACATTTACTTCTATAACGTAAGTACCTGAAGACGAATGGGCTAGTCCCTTCTTTTTGTCATCAAGGTATTTCTTGCAGTTTCTCTTCCAATGACCTTTTTCATTGCAGTGAAAACATATCATTTTAGCTTGTGGATTAGGCTTGGGCTCAGAATTTTTCTTCTTGTTGTTCCAGTTCTTAACTTGAGCTTTACCCTTGCCTTTGGCATTGGACTTTCCTTTGCCATTTCCACCTTTCTTGAAACCCTTTCCCTTTTGAACCATTAGAACATTATTCTTTCCTTTCTTAACAATGTTCTGCTCAGCTATTTTCAGCATCCCATGCAGCTCAGTTAATGTCCTTTCCAGGCTGTGCATATTGAAGTTCATAATGAAACCATCATATGACTCAGGCAGCGACTGGAGAATGACATCAGTGGACAACTTTTGGCTAATGGTTGTCCCCAACCTTTCTAAGTGATCAATGTACCCAATCATTTTGAGTACATGAGGACTAATTGAGCCTCCCTCAGGAAGCTTGCACGAAACAAAGACTTAGTAGTCTTGAAGCGTTCGACTCGAGCTTGTTCCTGAAACAAACTCTTCAGTTCCTTAACCATGTCGAATGCATTCATATTTTCAAACTGCTTCTGCAGATCAACATTCATGCTAGCAAGCATGAGACATGAAACATCTAAATCATCATTTAGATGCTTCTGATATGCATCTTTCTGTGCACGAGGAGCATTAGCTGTCGGTTCTTCAGGAATAGCATTTTCGAGGACATAATCTTTCCTCTCCTGCTTGAGAACAATTCTCAAATTCCTAAACCAGTCTAGGAAGTTGGTTGTGTTTAGTTTTTCCTTCTCAAGGACAGATCGCAACGAAAAAACGATTGTGTTATTGTTCGTCATCTATCTACAGCAAAAGAACATATTGAAACATTTAATATGCTTATTTAAAAAAATTCCTACTATGTCTTACATGCAATTGTCCCAATAGAACATAGTAGGTCCAAGATCCATATTACACAAGGTATTAAGAAAGCTTTGGCTTTTCACTTAAACTTTGTTAATTAGGTAAGCAACATTTGTTAATTACATTCTATGCAACTCTTGGTTTGTTGAGTTTTACATCTTATGTTTCGGCTTCTCAACACTTTGCCTCAAGGCCCAAAACTGTTTTAATGGCCTTGTGAAATCAAACCAACACCTTTCTGACTTATGGATGTCCGACTTCCATACTATTAATTTATGATGATCTAAGATAACCCCGCTTTGGCAGGCGTCTTCTATAATAATCATAAAATTAATAGTTATCAGTGTTGGAAAGGCACAAATAATTTCTTTTGTTCTATGGACATAATTATGCAGTCTCAAAATAATACAATAGAATATTTAAACAAGCATAAAGCAATAAATATGTGATATAGCATGGCCAAAGATTTAAAGATACTAATTAACTTTCCTCTCCATCCTTTGTAACTTTGGACACTCCAAAGTTCTTCGCTATCTTCTCTTGTGATAAGGGATCCTCCATCTTCTATGCGAGGTAATATACAAAATTTGTACAGCCTAATACAAGAGACTAGTAATATAAAATTTACATTGCAAAACACAAAATGACATGCAGGCCGTATTTATATTACAATAAAAACAAGACTACACGCAGGCCGTATTTAGTTTGGCCATACTATATCACTATAAATCATAATCCTGCAAGTTAGCTTTATCCCATAACACAACATATTGCATACACACATAAAGGCAAAAATTGAATTTAATCAATTATTAAATAAACACTAAGGGGTCAAGGGGCAGTGCCCCCGCGGGGTTTGGGGCAGCGCCCCAACCGGGGTCAGAGAAGGGACACCCCGGCGGTGGTGTATGACCTCCGAGAGAATCACACTTCTGCCACCGTGGAGAATTTGAACGATTTCAAATTATTTTCTCCAGAAACGTGTCTAACCTTATTAGACAGATTCATCTAGATTAATCATATTAATCTGCCCTATCTCATTAATCAAATTAATCGTGAAGAACCCTATAGCCGTGATCTTATCAGGTCTATAACGATTGCGTAAACCCTAACAGAACGATTCTGACATGCTTGTATGATAATTGCGGAATTAAAATCATGACAGCATAAAAGATCCTAATCGAATAACATGCCAAAAGATGAACCCTAACCGAAACTGTTAAAACTCAATCATAAACATGTCGATAACAGTCACCCAGTAATTGCGTTTTTGACATATTAGATCTCTATTAATCAGATTATAAATAAATTAACATATCATATATGTAAACTGATTAACGAAAATAAAAACATGCTACAGAAAACGATTAATCTATTTAATCGATATTAATGAAACCTAGCATGATACTATAATCTGAATATGATATTAATCGAAATTTAAAACAGGAACAGGTCTTCATGTTACAAACGACGATAATCAAGAACGAAAATTAAAGAACAGTAAATAACCTCCCTCTGATACCACTGTAGGTAATTAGGGCACTAATCATGCATCACATACATTAAATTAAGCACTAATCGTTAAACCCTAGGATCTATACTGTTCAATAAAAATCGATAGAAAACATACCTTGTATGATATTTCGAATTGAAGGTGATGAACACAGTGGATAGAACCTTCTGTTGTTGTCGTTTTAGCGTCGAAAATACAACGCCTCTACGGTATGCACACATGAACGAGATCAGATCCTTGCTTGGTGTACTAGTGCCTTAGGGTTCTTCTCACACCTATTTCGTTCTCTGCCTCTATGACTCTCTTAGACGGCCAAGAAGAACAAAGGTTTCCTTTTAAAGGAAAACCCTAGTGAGAACCCTAAGCAACAAACGAATTAGGCCCAAGTTCAACTTGGCCCGTTTTAATTCGTTTTTGATCCAACTCGTTTTGGTGTGCGACCCTGTAGGTTTATACTCTTTGGTAGTATAATCAACAGCCCGTTTTTATTATACGAATAGTAAGCGGTCTCTAGTAAAACATTACTATTACCCAAAGGGTATAAAGGTCAAAACGACACAACCATAAATTGATATTCCACATATTAAGTCCTTTTGTCAATCGATATCTAGATTGAACACAAGACTAAGAAAGTGTCATTCTTGTATAGTTCAATCTTTATTTCTTGATCTCTAAGTATAATTAATCTAATGCAAATGACACCTCATTTGTGCATGGCCATGCAAATATTAATTATACTTATCAAGGGGAGAAAGTGTCATTCTTGTATAGTTCAATCTTTATTTCTTGATCTCTAAGTATAATTAATCTAATGCAAATGACACCTCATTTGTGCATGGCCATGCAAATATTAATTATACTTATCAAGGGGAGAAAGTGTCATTCTTGTATAGTTCAATCTTTATTTCTTGATCTCTAAGTATAATTAATCTAATGCAAATGACACCTCATTTGTGCATGGCCATGCAAATATTAATTATACTTATCAAGGGGAGAAAGTGTCATTCTTGTATAGTTCAATCTTTATTTCTTGATCTCTAAGTATAATTAATCTAATGCAAATGACACCTCATTTGTGCATGGCCATGCAAATATTAATTATACTTATCAAGGGGAGAAAGTGTCATTCTTGTATAGTTCAATCTTTATTTCTTGATCTCTAAGTATAATTAATCTAATGCAAATGACACCTCATTTGTGCATGGCCATGCAAATATTAATTATACTTATCAAGGGGAGAAAGTGTCATTCTTGTATAGTTCAATCTTTATTTCTTGATCTCTAAGTATAATTAATCTAATGCAAATGACACCTCATTTGTGCATGGCCATGCAAATATTAATTATACTTATCAAGGGGCCCAAAGATATCTCTCTCATTATATGAGAGTGACAAATCCCATCTTGATCAACCACATACCTCTGCATAGTTCATAGTATGCTTGATCATCATCTTTATAATTACTCGGTCAAGAGCAACGTTTGATAATGCCTGACACGCTAATCCCTATGTTGGTAACCATGACGATCTCAGGTCTGAGGATAATACGATATCACACAAATAGGGAACATCACTGATGACATTATGTAATACTCCTCGCAGTGTCCCCAAAGCGGGTCGGTCCAATACTTTGTTCCCTAACAAGTATCAGTGTGTTCAGCTTGATATCTCCATATCTATGACTTGTGGAACATAGTCATCAGCTTACC
Source organism: Lonicera japonica (assembly GCA_021464415.1). Taxonomy (NCBI): domain Eukaryota; kingdom Viridiplantae; phylum Streptophyta; class Magnoliopsida; order Dipsacales; family Caprifoliaceae; genus Lonicera; species Lonicera japonica. The sequence continues at coordinate 81,665 of JAKCWG010000777.1, forward strand.
TATACTCCAATCATTATATCAATGTGATCCTAGATTATTGACAAATGATTAGGGATATCAAAATAATATTATTATAACATTACCGGTATCCCACAATCAAGTCACGTATTTGATGAACTAGTATTAATATATATTATTTATTAGAGAATATAAAGTAAAACGAAATAAACTTTATTAATAACAACAAGCATAAGATATCCAGGTACAAATCATAATCTATGAATAGTCCTAGGACATCTCTTTCAATATATACACATATATTTACTTTTTTCAGATTTGAAATATTTTAATGTATTTTAAAGGAGAGTAGTAATTTGTACCATTAGTTAGAAAAGTAGATGGTTCATATTTAACAAGTAGTATTTATTTTTCTATCTTTCTTTCTGGATATGACTCATTTAAATAAAAGATAATGTCAAAATTTGAGTATTTTGTTTCTTGGATGACAAAAGCCATGTGCAACTGACGTGACTCGAAGATGAAAGTGACACGTGGCATTTTTCGTCTAAAAACCTAGTGGCGAGTTGAATTTTGGACTAAACTGTAAACAAGGGCAAACATTAAGGACGGACATGATGCAAAATGAACTTCATGAATGTAAGTGTAAAAGCAATCAAACTTTGAAGAGGTAAATTATAAACAAGGCTACCCATATTGCTATAGTAATTATCTCTTTGACAGAGTATGAAATATTTTAAGAAGTTGTATACTCCACGTTGTTGTCAAATATCAAACAAGCCTTTGAGAAACCCAACCAGCAAAACCCAGCTCCACAATTTCTCAATAGTGAAATCAACTATCATAATAACCAAATTCATCATTTTTTTGGTCTCTAATTTCAACAGACAGACTACGGAGAGTGCCAAACCATTTTTTCCGCCGAAAGATATTTAAAGAGCGTTGGAAACCCAATTTCAAGTTTTGAAATTTATTGGGAAGAAAAATTAGCTTACACAATTGTAACGCAATGTATTGTATACGCATTTAAAATTTGAAATTGAGTTCATGTGTGCATTTATATATGTGTATATTGTTGGAATGGTTCGCTCAAATCAATGGTCCCACATTAAAAATGTTATAGTTGAATATGCGATTAATAAGAAAAGTGAATCTCTTAAATTGTACTGAGACCTATTGAGTTAAAACTCACTAGTAAAAATATAGTTAAGTCCGACACAATATCTAAATTAATAATTAATAATTTATCAATTATTTGATTTTCCTTACATTAATAGATTTTTTTAGTCCCGAGAATATTAATCTTTAGATGATAAATGTATTGCATTTATTGTGAGCTCCACGTCCCATCTAAATAGCAATCTGTTAGTGTTCCAAAGGCAAAACAGAAAGGTCATTCACGCTATTTTATTAGACTGAATTAGATTCACTTTTTTCGAAAACTGAAATTATTTCATTGGTTTAAATTTTTGGATTTTTAGAAAGCAAATATCAAAATGCATTTATATTTATACTTAAGTGGCATTCTTCGGCTTACAATGTTTCGGAGCATTTTGAGCCAAAACTAGTTCTTTTTTCGTGTCTAGAATTGTACATCCCTCAAAAATTGATCATATAATCTACTAAAAAGAAAATAGAAAGTTGATGTCCAATATATAGTACTATATAAATATACAACAATAAAAATTTAAGGGATATTAGAAAATGGGGCTTTTTTGGAAAAATTAAATTACAAAAAATTAGGGAATAATATTTTTGTAAATTAAGGGCTTATGTTTTACCAAACTCCAAAAGGTGTGCAACGTTAACTTTGCACTCAATAGATTTTTTGAATTGTAGTATTTTATAGTATCATGTAAAATTACATTTACACTATAAGTTTTTTAGCAGAATACTATGTGTGGACCTTATAGTCACTAATCTTGTTTTGATAATAACAATAATATTAATCTTGTGTATTTCACTAAGTTGTTGTTTTAAGTATTAGTTACAAACATTGTGTTAACACATAGACAAAAACCGACAAGCCGGAACTAAGATCACTCTTCCACAAAGCTTACAAATCTCGTTTATCTCACACCACACTTCAACTTGATAAAAGCTCATTCACCATTACAAATCAATGAGGATTAAAGACCAAAACAAGTGAAGAATTGAAGAAACTCCATAAAGCTTTCAAAGACTCGTTTATTTAATATTTGAGTAAGCTCTTTAGAATTCATGTAAAGTTTCTTATTTGATCATCACAATAGCTCATACATTGTTTTAACTTTACTAGTTTGATCAAATCAAAGTTTGAATCTAAATTCCTTCAAAAACCTCTTCGTAGCGAAAAACCGTTTTTGAAATAAATTCGTTTTAAATTCTATCGATTTTATTTTTGAGCTCCTCACTTTATAAAAGTCTTAGAAACTTATATTTAACATTCCCCAAACTTCAAAATTGATTTTTGAGCAAATTTGCAAAAGTGTGAAAAATTGAAATTTTGGACTTTTTGGTAGCAGACCAGTGGGGACCATCAGTCGACTAATGACCCAGAAATATATATGTACTCTCTCAAAAAATTAGTGATAATACGTACTTTGAAAAAAAAAAGTTAAAAAAATACAATTATGGGAAAATCAAACAAAACACATCAAATGAAAATGATTTGGACTGGCTTGTGAATATAAATATTGGTAATAAATAATTGTCTATGGTTAACTACTTTGAAGACCTAAAGTAATATCTACAAAATTTTGAGTGTTCTCACCAAGATCGAAAAGTCGATGTTACCCCATATATCAAGAAAAAGGAAAAAAACATTAGCATTGACATCGATTAATACAATTTTTGAAAGAAGAAGTATTAGTTGTGAAATTGTCACAATCTTAATTAAAAGGTAATTTTGAATACGCATTTATAACCCTTTCTTCTGATACTCATTTGGTTGTCACAAAGGTGTCGACTTCCAACTTCCACACATGTTTGAGCACTATATTATCAATCTACATTCCAAGCAACTTCTAAAACAAATAATACAAGCACAAAAATATCAAAATAACATGAGTTAAAAAATTAGAGAACCATTGTGCTCTCTGCAATCGAGTTGGGGCCAGGGAAAGGGTTTGGCCTATTGGTCCGCACACATATTACTAAGACAACCATTTTCAACAATATACACCTTGAATCAAACCGGTCCACTTTTAACTCCATAGATGTGGAGTTTTATCTTAAAATGCATCGTTACTATATGGCGATACTACCCTACTGATGAACGTACTCTTGTTGATTTGTACAATTTTTCCATGTGGGATCAATGGTTTGAGCCAACCATTCTCAAAAAGAGCAACTAGAAGGTTTTAGACAATTGTAATAGTTTGCTAATATATCCATTCGTTCAGGGACAAAGTCGTGAAACCAGAAAATAATTATGGGTAGGATGCATGTGGGAAGGGGGGACAATTTTATCAATAACATAATATATTTCATAACAAAAGTGATATGATCCGGTCTAGCTTCAATTTCTATTCAACCATGGTGGTTTGTGGCATTCTAAATGATGATCCGCACATGATGAATCACAAGGATAGAGCATGGAAATTCAAATGGAATTTTATAGAATTTCACATGCTTGAAGCAAGGAGCTTAAATGATAATCATACATTTAATGGAGTTCCTAAGGACTGGGCGTGGAAGTTCAAGAGGTTAAAACGGCAAGGAGTCCCATTGGAATAATCTAGAAGATATTAATTTAAATTGTTTTTAAATTAATAGGGCTTCTTGAGTCTCATTATTCAATTAGGAATTAGAATTAGTAGTTTCCTTTTTGAATATTTTCCTTATTATTTATTATTAATTTCCTTATTGCATTAGGAATATTCTAGGAGTTATTATTTTCCTTTTCTAAGTAGGAATTAGTTTCCTTTTTGAATTAGGATTCTAGTTTTGTTTCTCCTATTTAAAGGCAGCACATTATTGTTTTATTAAATAAGTTTTGATGATTAATTAAATTGAGAGCTTTCTCTTTGTGTTCTTTAAGAGCATGTTGAACATGTTGAATTGAGTAAATTCAATTGTTCTTGACTTATCAATCTAGCAATCACACTAGATTGTGGCGTCATTCATTATACCGAGGTTCGCGCTTCTTTAAGCGTTGGGTTGAGGTTTCCGCCTTCCATCTTTCGACGTATTCCAAGGTTCTTGCTACGTTTGTAGTTCAAGGGTTGAGGATCCATTAGACTGGCTAGAAAAGACGATCCGGGTTCGCGTCAAAAAGAATACATTTACACATTATAGAAAATTATAAATTATATTTTCAACTATAAGGTAGATAGAAATACTACATAAATAGCTTCGACAAGGTCAACAAAAAGTTGTACCAATCCATCAAATTAGTTTAGTAGCTAGAGGTAGAATCGTACTTGATGTTCTTTTGTGTAACAGCCCCGCCTTAATGTACAGGATAACGCCTGTAATTAAGGCCTGGAGCGTTACTAACATATCTTAGCAAGACTAAGATAGGTATATAGAAAAAAATAAGTCAATAACAACAGATATAGCAAGTATCACAATGCATAGGGTATCAAACATATTATACATTCCAGCATGTATCAAGTACACATAATCCAAACCATACGAATAACCAAAGTATATAAACTCCTCGAGCTAGCCGTGGCTTCCCGAAAAAATATACATACATCACAGAAAACCAAAATATACACGTAGTATCAGAGCCTCTATATCGTCCCTGACCTGGTTGTGTCCTTGTCCTCGTGGGACTCGTGAGTACCTGAAATGTTTTAAAGAAAAACCAGGGTGAGCCATTTGCTCAGTAGGGGGGTATCAGGCATATGTTCAAAAACAAGTTTCTAAACATATCTTTTAGACCATGGTAATATCAATAATATCAACCGAAAATCCAAAATTCATCAAGTGATCACGCATGAACGTGCTAATGCAGGTTACCTCCCATGTCAACCGATTACCGTATAATAAAAAGCCTGAGTGATGAATATATTCCACTGCTGCCAAGATATCTTAACCTGGGATCGATCGTCCCGATCCCACATAAGTACAAAGAACAATAGCCCTGGGATCATTCACCCCGATCCTATATAATTACAAATAATCGCAAAACCATAGTGCCTTGTCAATTTGCCTAGGTTCCCGGGCTCCATACCGGTGACTTATAGACTGCCAAACGTTGTTTCCCCAGGGGTTTAGGGCTTTTCAACCCAAGGGCATCGAGCCCTGCCTATTTTTTTCCCATCCCGGCAAACAATATACATTTAATTCATTTTTTGATTTCCAAGAGCCACCAGCTCTTCAGTACATAGATAAATGATACAAGCCTCTGCGAAACAAATACTCGAACAAGAATCATATGCCATAATAAAGCCTCCATGCCTTTGAAAGTTTCCGAGCTTTCGGTTGACACCATAGTAACAATTAATGCATAACATGATGCTAATTATCCACATGAAGCAAATTATGCCATATATACTTTACCAAGTTCAGCCACATATCCCTTAGCATCAAAAGTTCACAAATAAATCACTTTTATCAACCATGTCGTAGATATATCACCAAGGGTATCTTATTTAGTTCAAACAACTCTTCATGTCACGTATACATGGCATATTATGCCTCCAATCATATATTCAATACCACACATATCATGCAACATCAAAAATATATGTATACGTTCAACTTTCTAACTTTATATAAATAAAACGCATGAATTGTCAAGCAATAAACTCATTTTATCGGGTTTTGAAAGTAAGAAAACCCCTACCTCAGTTTATGAGTGAGAAAGAAGAAAGAAATTTGATGCTCCAAGCCTTCCCCAAAGAATCCTCAAGGTACAAGATGATGAATAGCAAGCTAGGAGGTGTTTCGGATAATTTTTGATGTTTAATCCTTCGATCGGAAGTGAAAATAGGTAAGAGTCGCTCAAGAACACCTATCTTTCTCTCTCTAGAACTCTCTAGAGTTTAGTGGAAGAGGCTGGTTCGAAAATGGTTGAAAAATAGCTTAAAACGAGCTTTAATCCACTTTAAGTCGGTTGCTACAGTAACTCGCGCAGATTTTTTGGTTTTGGAGCACTGTTTTTGTTTTGGCCATAACTTTTGACTCGGAACTCCGATTGAGGTGTTCTTTATATGCACGGAAAGGCAATTCAAAGAAATACAACTTCCTAAGAGGAAGTTTTCCCAAATTATGGACTCCTTTTTCCCAGAAATTCACCGAAGGCAGCACTCTGCCGAAACGCTATAAAACCACCAGAATTTAGCATTGGGCCTACTTCGCGCCCTGTTTTGACCCACGAGGAGTGCGAATTAGCTTTCGGCCAAAACACGAAAGTTGTAGAATGATGCAAATACTAGACACAACCATGAGCGAAACTTTAATCGGATAAGTAACGGAAGAATTACGATAGCCCAAAGTTAGCTCAAATTAACGAATCACAAAGAACCCAAAACTTCCTATTTACCAACCGAAATTGATTCGGACCACCTGAATCATCAAACGATCATTCTCATATATATATATAAAAGAGTTAATATAATATAATTAACATTAATTTAAATACAGGGTGCTACAATCTCTCCCACTAAATAAAATTTCGTCCACGAAATTTAGAAATTACATATTAATTAAACAACTCTGGATATTTTTCATGTATTTCCGTTTCTAACTCCCACGTCGCCTCCTCGACTCCGTGATGCAACCACAGGACCCTTCACTAACGAAATAATTTTATTACATAGCACCTGATCTTGACGGTCTAAAATTTGTATCGGGCGGGTCTCGTGTGTTCCGTCATCTACGACCTCGAAATTTTCCCATTGAACTATGTGGGAAGGATCATATACGTATCAGCGTAGCATTGATACATAGAAGACATTGTGTACATTAGACAACTGCGGCAGCAAGGCTAGATGATATGAAACATTCCCGATACGTTCGAGAATCTCGAAAGGCCCAATGTATCGAGGAGATAACTTTTATTTACTACCAAACCGCGTAATACCAAAACAAGGTTTGGTTTTCAAGAACACATGGTTGCCAACTTCGAACTCCAATGGACGACGGCGGTTATCGGCATATCTTTTCTGTCGACTATGGGCGGTAAGGAGATGTTGTCGAATGATTTTAATCTTTTCGGTAGTTTGCTCTACTAACTCTGGACTTAATAAGGTTCTCTCCCCGACTTCATACCAGCAAACTAGGGATCTGCATGGACGATCGTAAAGGGCTTCGTAAGGTGCCATGCCTATACTAGCCTGGAAGCTATTGTTATATGCAAACTCGACTAATGGCAGGTGCTCTATCTAGTTTCTTCGAAAATTGAGGATACGCGCTCTCAACATATCTTCAAGTATTTGGATAACCCGCTCAGATTGGCCATCGGTCTGTGGGTGGAATACCGTACTAAATTTTAACTGTGTTCCCAAAAGCCCTTTGGAGACTTTCCCAAAATCGAGATGTAAAACGAGGATCTCGATCTGATACAATAGTCAATGGAACCCCATGGAGTTTAACTATCTCTCAAACATAAAGTTTTCCCAAACTCTCCACATTTTGGTTGTTCCAGATAGGGAGAAAGTGAGCAGACTTCGTCAATCTATCGACAACCACCCAAATTATATCTTGACCCCTAATGCGTTCGGTAACTCCGAAATGAAATCCAAGGTACATGTTCCCACTTCCACTTGGGAATGGGTAATGGCTGGAGTTGTCCTGCAGACCTTTGGTGCTCGGCCTTCACTAGTTGACATGTCATACACTTATTCACAAAATTTGCGACATCTTTCTTCACGCCGCTCCACCAGAAATTTCGACATAAGTCTCGGTACATCTTTGTACCACCGGGATGAATATAAAATTTAGAATGGTGAGCTTCACTTAGAATTTCATTCCTAAGCTTTGGGTTATTCGGCACTACTAGTCTGTTCTGGACTCAAATTCCACCATCGGTCCCAAGTTTATACCCACCATATTCGGCTTCCGTAGCCAAATGATCACGTATTACCTGAAAAGCTTCATCTGCCCATTGAGCATCTATCACCCGTTGTTGGATTGCCAGATGGGCAATCATGTTATACAAATAAGCTTGGTTCTCATCACGATTCACCATCAGGTTATATCATTGTAATTCCTCTCTCAACCTCCATTCCCGACACCGTAATGCGGCTAATGACCCTTGAGATTTTCGGCTTAAGGCATCGACTACCACATTAGCCTTACCTGGATGATATTGAAGAGTGAAGTCATAATCTTCCAAATACTCTACCCACCAACGTTGCCTAAGGTTCAAATCTTTCTAGCTAAAAATATATTTCAGGCTCTTATGATCAGAATAGACTTTAAATCTTCCGCCATATAGGTAATGACGCTAGATTTTTAAAGCAAAGACAACAACTGCTAACTCTAAATCATGAGTGGGATAATTTTTCTCATGTTGCTTGAGTTGTCGAGAAGCATAAACCACAACATGCTCTTCCTGCGTTAGGACACTACCCAAACCAAGCCTAGAAGTAGCACAATAGATTGTGTTACCCTTTCCTCGCTCGGGTAAAATAAGAGCTGGAGCAGAAGTAAGCCTATCTTTTAGCTCCAAAAAGGCTTCCTCACATGATTCATTCCACACGAACTAAACGCCTTTGTGAGTTAGGCGAGTTAACGGTAGACCAGAGAAATTTTTGACAAACCGACGATAGTACCCAGCCAAACCCAAGAAACTTCTAACCTCGATAACATTTTGAGGCCTCTCCCTGTAACATCCCCACCTTAATCTACAGGATAACACTTATAATTAAGACCTGGAGTGTTAGTAACCCACCTTAGTAGGACTAAGATAGGTATATAATGGAGGGAAAAAAAAACAGGTAACAACATGCATATTAAGGGTTCAAAGCAGGGGGTACATAACATATCATAACGTTTAAGCATGCAACATATATGTATACCCAAACCATATGAATTCACAAAGTATACAACTCCTCGGGCTAGCCGTGGCTTCCCGGAAAAATATATGTATATACACCAAAAATGAAATGTATCAGAGCTTCTATTTCGTCCCTGATCCCGCCGCTTCTTTATCCTCATGAGACTTGTGAATACTTGTAGGGATTTAAAGAAATTGGGTGAGCTATACGCTCAGTAAGGGTAAATAGTCACATACAAGACATAATTCAGTTTAAAACCTTATGTTCGTTTTATAATGCATGCGTATGCCAATGCAGGTTACCTCCCTTGTGTCAACTATAGAGTCACGTAGCCAGAATACATCAATATTGAATCGGAGTATAGCAAGGGCTTGACCGCCCAAGAGAAGATCCGACAATGATCATAAATTGGCCCATCAACTCCAGAATATATCAATCAATCATAATCAATTTGGACCACATGTCCACCAATAGTAAGATAATCACTGAATCATCGGTGCCTTACCATTGTCTAGATTTTTGGGCTACACACCGCTGGCTCTAGACAGCTGACGCATTGCTGCCCTCCAGAGGTTTAGGGATTTTCAACCCAAGGGCACCAGGCCCCACTTATTTTCCATCCCGGTAGGCACCAACCAATACATAATTCCTTCACAATCGAAGGACCATAACTGAATCATTTCTGGATCCACACTAGGATCACATCACATTTCGAATACTATCAGGATCATACAAGCTTTCATCATCATCATCATCATTGCTACGAGAAATATGCCTCATATGTCAAGCCATGAGAATAATACACATATGCCCAGAGTCTCCAAGCGGTCAGTTGACACAGTAACGATGTATACAGTATGCAAACATGCTCTTTTATACGGACATGAAGCATACTATGCCAGACCCACTTAAGTATAGCCAATTCTATATCTCTTGGTGTGTATAAATCAATTAATAATTCCATCTCCCCCAAACCAAGATCGACACCGTCAAGAGATACCGTATATGATTCCAATAACACATTACAACAAGTAGGTAAGGCATATCATGCTTCAAATCATACAAACATAGCTTTATAAATCATGCAAACAACATGAACCCTTTTATTTTCAAGTTTATCAAATAAATAACAATCAAAAATAATTATTATCGAATAATAAAAACATACTATCAAGTTTTGAAAGCCATAGAACCCCTACCTCGACTTATGAACGAGAAAGAAGAAGAAAATTTGAAGGTTCAAGCTTTATCCGAAGAAATCCCAACGAGAAAGATGATGAATAGCGACTAGGAGGATGATTTGGACGATTTCGAGTTTGTATATTGGATTGATATTCAAAAATGAGTAAAAATCCTTCTAAGAACCACCTTTATCCCTCTCTAAAGCCCTCAAGTTCGTAGGAGAAAGTTTGGGTCGAGTTTTGGGAGTTTTGGGGATAAATGGTGAGAAAAGGAGGTTAAAACTCTAGAAAATTAACCACACAGGGGTCTGGGACCGATCCCAAAAACATTCTGTCCAAGCTAAATTTGGCTGCACTGACCACTGTTCGTAATTTGGTCATAACTTCTTGCCCGGAACTCGGATTTGGGTGATCTTTATGTCCACAGAAAGGTAATTCAAAGATCTACAACTTCCTAATTGGAAGTTGACGCGAACCCGGATCGTCTTTTCTAGCCAGTCTAATGGATCCTCAACCCTTGAACTACAAACGTAGCAAGAACCTTGGAATACGTCGAAAGATGGAAGGCGGAAACCTCAACCCAACGCTTAAAGAAGCGCGAACCTCGGTTTAACGAATGACGCCACAATCTAGTGTGATTGCTAGATTGATAAGTCAAGAACAATTGAATTTACTCAATTCAACATGTTCAACATGCTCTTAAAGAACACAAAGAGAAAGCTCTCAATTTAATTAATCATCAAAACTTAATTAATAAAACAATAATGTGCCTCCTTTAAATAGGAGAAACAAAACTAGAATCCTAATTCAAAAAGGAAACTAATTCCTACTTGGAAAAGGAAAATAATAACACCTAGAATATTCCTAATGCAACATGGAAACTAATAAACACTCTAAAATAAGCCCAAAATAATTCTAAAATAATAATAACTCTAGGAAATAATTATCTATAATCCTTGGGCTTTAAGAAATATAAAATAAATAATTAAATTCTTCAGCCAGCCGGTCGTGAGAACATGCAAGAACATAGGGCTAATATCTTGGCTAGGCTAGATCACATCAGAAGTTTTCCCAAATTATGGATATATTATCCCCAAAAATTAGCCAAAGCATTACCAAATGACCCAAACCAAGCGACGGGCCTACTTTGCACCCTATTTTGACCCACAAGGGGTACGAATTAGTCCTCGGTCAAAACAGAAAAGTTGTAGAATGGTATAAAAGCTAGACACTTAAGTGGACGGAATCTTAATTGGAGAAGAAATGAAGATATTACGATAACTCAAAGTTAGCCAAAATTCACAAATCGTAAAGAACCAAAACTTCCTATTTACTAACCGAAATCGATTTGGATCACCCGAATCACCAAACGATCACTAAAAAATATATAATGGGATTAATACAACATAATTAAATACAGGATGTTACACTCCCACTTTAAGATTGCCGGGTCTACGGAGATACCTTCTCTCGAGACGACGTGTCCCAAGAATTTGACTTCCGACATCCAGAAGTAACACTTGCTATGTTTTGCATACAGCTTATGGTCTCAAAGAACTTGAAGAGCCAAGCGAAGGTGATTCTCATGCTCTTCATCTGACTTGGAATAGATAAGAATGTCATCTATAAAGACTACAACAAACTGATCGAGATACGGACGATATAAACGATTCATCAGGTCCATAAAAGCAGCTGGTGCATTCGTTAACCCGAATGGCATTACTAGGAACTCATAATGACCATATCGAGTACGAAACGCCGTCTTCGAAATGTCTTCCTCTCAAACTAACATTTGATAATAGCCCGATCGAAAATCTTATAGCACCTTGCAATTGATCAAACAAATCATCGATTCGAGGCAACGAATACTTGTTCTTAATAGTGACTTGATTCAGCTGTCGATAATCTATACATAACTGTAAAGACCCATCTTGCTTCTTAGCGAATATAACAGGTGCGCCCCAAGGAGATACATTGGGTCTAATGAACCCTTTTCGCAATAATTCATCAATTTGGATTTTAGCTCCTTTAACTCAACAGGAGCCAAACTATATGGGGTTAAAGATATCGGCGCAGTTCCAGGAACAATATCAATAAAGAAGTCCACCTCCCGATGTGGGGGGTAGACCCGAAAGATCATCGGGGAACACCTCAAGAAATTCCCTAACCACGGAAAGATTAGAAGGACGAGGACTGCCATCCTCTCGTGCTACAATGCTGGTCAACCACCCAAAGTAACTCCGTTGTTCTCTGGGTTTAAAATATGCGCACGGGACAAGTGACTCGGGTTCACATTGAAAAGTCAAAATCTCACTATCTGATAGTGGAATTGATACCCGACGTCTAGAACAATCAATTACTGCCCGGAAAGTAGCTAACCAATCCATCCCCAGTATAAGATCATAATCCCCATATCAAGTACAATAAGATCAAACTCTATTGACGACTCCCCAAAACTTAAGGAACAATTTCTATAAACGAAACCCAACCGAATTCGATTTCTCGTGGGTGTACCAACCCACAAAGGTATATTCAATGATTCAACATACAATCCCAATCTATCAACCAATGCATGTGAAATAAAAGAATGAAAGGCACCAGTATCAAACAAAACTTTAACCCATGTGCTAAAGAACAAAATAGTACCTTCCATCACTTTAATTTATGGCGGCTCTGACTGTGTCAATGTGTAGACCCGACCCTCTGTTCTGCTACCACCCTAAGAGTATGAGTTCCCACCCCACGAGACCCACTCTGACTCTGCCCATGGCCTTGACTACCCGAAATGCTAGAAAATGACTAGCCCTTGCCGCCCGTGCGACTTGAGCCTTGAAATTGCGGCCGACTGTTGAAGGACTGGGAGGGTTGTTGTTCTCGTCTTACATTTGGACACTCTTTCTTGAAGTTCCCCAGCTGACCACACCCATAACAGACTCTTTCTCGAAACCCCTGGTTTTTATTCCCCGAACCCGTAGACCAACCTCTACTGTAACTTCCACTAAAGGATCCCGACTCACTATTGTACCTCTTTCCCTGACCACCTGACCTTTTCCCTTCAGTACCCCTCTTTTTATTGAGAAATCTACTGGCATCTATCCTTTCTTGCTCCACCTTCATCGCTGTCCCCACGGCTTCAGCAACACTGTCGTGATTCAGGTGATATACTTTCTCCCGAACCGAAGATCATGATAAAACCACTTTCAATTGTCCTTTTGGTACTTTTGCTTACAAGAGAATGCCCTTTGGCTTGTGCAATGCACCAGCAACCTTTCAAAGATGCATGATGAGTATCTTTAGTGACATGGTGGAAACGTTTCTCAAAGTTTTCATGGATGATTTCTCTCTTTTTGGTGATTCTTTTGAAGATTGTCTCTAGAATTTGGAGAAAGTCTTGATTCGTTGTAAAGACAATAATCTTGTTCTGAATTGGGAAAAATGCCATTTCATGGTTACCCAAGGTATTGTTTTAGGTCATATTGTCTTGGCTGAAGGAATTTAAGTGGATAAGGCTAAAATTGACCTCATTGTTAATTTGCCAGTTCCCAAAACTGTCAAAGAGGTTCGATCATTTCTAGGCCATGCTGGTTTTTACAGGAGGTTTATCAAAGACTTTAGTTTTATCTCTCGACCCCTATGTAACCTGCTTGCCAAGGATGCACCATTTGAATGGACTTTAGCGTGTCAAGAAGCTTTCGACAAGCTCAAGAAAATGCTCACAACTGCACCCATTGTGCAACTACCTGATTGGAGCTTACCATTTGAGCTTATGTGCGACGCTAGTGATTATGCCATTGGAGTTGTCTTAGGTCAAAGAAAGGATAAGAAGCCCCATGTCATTTACTATGCTAGCCGGACTTTAAATGATGCTAAGTTGAACTACTCTACGACTGAGAAAGAGTTGCTAGCAATTGTATTTGCTTTAGATAAGTTTCGTTCCTATTTGGTTGGATCACCAATTGTTTGCTTTACTGATCACTCAACAATTAAGTATCTTTTTATGAAGAAAGATGCGAAAGCAAGATTAATTAGGTGGATCCTACTACTCCAAGAATTTGACTTGATTATCAAAGATAAGAAATGAGTAGTTAATGTGGTAGCTGATCACTTATCTAGGTTCATTAGAGATATTCGAGCCAGAGACGATTTACCTGTTCAAGATAATTTTCTAGACAAACAACTGATGGCTGTTCGTAGTTTGCCATGGTATGCAGATATTGTGAATTATCACGCCACAGGAAAGGTTCCTGATTGGCCTCGTCAAGAGCGAAATCGATTCTTTACCATGGTATAAAGAATTTTTGTTTTCATGATCCGTACTTGTATAAGTACTGTCCTGATCAAATATTCCGCAGATGTGTCCCAGCAGAGGAAGCTAAATCTATCATGTATGCTTGTCATGAAGCAGCATGCGGGGGCCATTTTTTCCGCAAGACAGCTGACAAAATTCTGCAACGTGGTTTCTATTGGCCAACTCTTTTAAAGGATGTGAAGAACCACTACAGAATGTGCGCTCGCTGTCAGATGTTAGGTGCCAACTCAAGAAGAAATATAATGCCTCTAACTAATATCATGTTAGTTAAAATTTTTGACTGTTGGGGTATAAATTTTATGGGGCCATTTCCTCCTTTGTTTGGGCACCAGTACATTCTTGTCGCTGTTGAATACATGTCTAAATGGGTCGAAGCCATTCCCACTAGAAATAGTGATCATTTCACGGTCATTACATTCCTTAAACAAAATATTCTTTCTAGGTTTGGCACTCGAAAAGTGATAATAAATGATCAAGGCAGTCACTTCTGTAATAAATCGTTCGAGAAATTGATGCGGCATTACTGAGAGAATCACCGAGTCTCTTTGGCGTATCACCCACAAACAAATGGGCAAGCTGAACTAGCCAACAGAGAGATAAAGAGAATTCTTGAGAAGACAGTCAATGTTAATCGAAAAGATTGGTCTATTCATTTGACATATGCTTTATGGGCTTACCGAACTGCCTATAAGACGAGTTTGAATACGTCTCCTTACCGGTTGGTTTATGGTAAGGCATGTCATCTCCCTCTGGAGATTGAACATAAGGCATTCTGGGCTATTAAAGTTATTAACTTCAATATTCTAGAGAGTGGTAAAGAGAGGAGCTTGCAGCTGAATGAACTTGAAGAATTACGTCATGATGCGTATGATAATTCTAGAATTTTCAAGGAAAAGACAAAGCGTTTCCATGATCAGAAGGTCCTGAGGAAGAATTTTGAGCCCGGGCAAAACGTTTTACTTTATGATTCAAGGCTCCATTTATTTCCTGGTAAACTTCGGTCAAGATGAACGGGTCCTTTCAAAATTCGTACAGTTTTTCCTTATGGAGCAGTGGAATTGGAGAATCCAAAAGATGGCAGTACGTTTTAAAGTCAATGGACATCGATTGAAGCAAATTTTAGAGAAGCTTGATGACAGTGAGGAAAGCATTGAGTTGGGGGAACCCAACTATGATACTACTGGATGATCGAGAAGATTTGCCAAACTTTGTATACTTTGTATATTTTTGTTTATATCCTTTGTATATTCATTTTCATTTTTATTGTTTCGTGTGTTTCGCTATCATTCTTGGTTGGTGATCTCAAATCCCAGTTCGAACCGCTTATCTTTTCAAATTTACACCGCGTATAAACTATCCCGGTTAATGCTCTATAAATTGTTTTGCAACACAGGGACTGTGTCGTTCTGAGTTGGGGGAGGGAGAAGCCATTAAATTCTATGCATTTAATCGTTCTATAACGTTCTCACGAATTCAAGGAAATTATTTTTTTATTTTATTTTAATTTTGGCTTTTTGGAGCATCAGCCGGTACACGAAGTTGTCGGCTGTGGTCAACCGCATTGAGCTAGGACGCCAGGAAGCCACGGTGCTGATGAGTCCGAGAATTCTAAGGAGAGCACTGAGGAGGAGTCAGATGGTGATGGAGGAGATTACTAGGAGATAGTAGTGTTAGAGTGATATACTAAAAGCCATAATTTTCTTATTGGTTTGGATATGTTATAAACTTGGTTTTGTTATTTTAATGAGAATCTTTATGGGCAATGGTTGCATTATATCATTTATTTAAATATTGTGCATGTGTGTCTTTTATTCCATATAGTAGATGATTTGGTGTGTAGAGTATAGCTTACACACAGAAGATCATATCATCGGTTCTTGTGGAATATAAGTTTAATGGGTCACAGTCTTAGATGAAATTAGACACCCATCGGTAGGATTGTAGCACAAGTTTTATTAGTTTATCTTGACTACAGGAAACGGTATAGTTTTAACTCGTTGTACTAGTACACTTTGTGTGTATTGAATAGGACCAGTTTGGGTTAATTGTTTTTATACTGACTATATAAAACAATTTAAAATCCCATGGTTATTATGATTACTTATGCTCTTAATCTTGAAATAATTAATAGACATATATATGTAGTGTTTGTTGTTTTGACTCATTAAGAGTGAGATTCATTTATGAATCAATAATCTTCATGAATTGGATGACGACACTATATGTATGATGAATATTAATTATTGACGGAATCCACGTCTTGGTATAGGGATTGATGATAACCCCTTGAGAAGCTTATAAGTTTTGATCATGTCAAACCATAGAGGTGGATTATGTTAATCCGACATGTCAAATAAGTTAAGTGGTAGGCTCAAGGTTAAGAAGTCATTTAAATATAATTGTCAGTAATTTAGTTTAAATGACGGTTATCTGTAATCTAAACGTGGGGAGAATAATAAGAATTTAATAATAAGGAGGTCGAAATATAATTTTGAGATAAGGACGGGAGTGAAATTATAATTCTTTAGTGGTGTGAATTATAATTTATGGAAGGAACTAATTTATAGTGGAATTAGGATTCCAACTTTCCATAGGAAGCCCAAACACTTATTTCTCCTTAAGGTCCCTATCGTAGCCTTTTATATATACGCTGGCCTTGTCTCTTTTCATTATAACAATAATTCTCATGAGTTAGGGTTTATTCTATTGAAAGAGGAGAAAATCTTGGTGATACCGTAGCCCACACTCGGTGCAAGATTTGATGGCGGAAGGAATACGATAGAAGATCTTTAGGTTTTCAACATAGCAGTCGTAAATCAATCGTAACTTTTGATCGCACCGTTGGATCGGGCTGATTTTTGGATATGTCGTTCGGAACGCAAAGTTGGTGCTAAAGCACAAAAAATTAGGACGCTCAGAAGTCGTTTCGGTGGCGAAAATAATTAATTTTCGCGGCCCAGCGAGAATTATAAAAATCTGATCAAATCGCAATTTGATGCTTTCAAACCCTAGTCTCCTCATATGGATCCTCTACATGATCCATAAAGGTGAAATCCCTTTATTCTTATAGGGTTTTAGCAAAAGTATTTTGTTCAATCTATACACAATATCAAACGATCATGTATTTGTCTCCATTAAGTAGATGACTCCACTGGCCCATCGACTAGTTAGGCTAGGGATTAGGTTTCCTTATGTTCTATGTTTAGATCCCGTAGGCCTAGGTTTTTTCATTAGGGAGGTGTTTACTTTTTATGTGTTTCATTTTGAACTTGTTTGCTTTATTTACATATATATATATATATATGTCTTGTTCCAATGAAATGTGATCCTCCTGTTGTTGTTGTATATATATTTTCATTTTCATTTTGATTATCTGCTTACCTACATTTCATCTGCACTAATTGTTTATCTAGATCCATTATGTGAAGCTATTTAGATACATTTCAAGCATATTAAAACCAATGTCGTCTAGTTATTCATCTTCCGCACATAGCACATCATCTCAAGACATGAATCTGGATAGTTTGCCTATGTTAGGGCTAGATATAGATGCCCCTGATCACAATAATCTAACCATTTTGCTGGTCTCAAATTCATTTGAGAACCCAGCGGGTATCAATTAGTTTACCCGTGATCCATTCGCATTTCGAAAGAATCTGTCTAAAGATGATGAAAAGTGTGAGGGATGTGAAAATACCTACGTAGACATTGATATTGAGGTGTACGAGGATAGTGAATCAGGTGAAGAGGTTAAAAGTAAATGGAAGTCAAGTCAATCTACATCAATTGCAACTGAAGATCAATGTGATTATGATCATACTGAGCCATCTGATTGGGAGTCTGACGAACACATGGAGGAAGCTGATCAGCCTGAGAAGGAGCAATCTAACCCACCTGAAAGAGCTCCTTCGCGCGTTGAAGTAAAACGTTCTTTGCCAGCTAAGTTCATCGAAATGGCCGAGGTAAAGAAGAGGAAGTTGTCTGACCCATCAGAGCGTGATGAGGAATCTGATCCTTCTGAAGATTCTGAGTTTGGAAGAAGTAGCAGTGAATCTGACGACTCCAGTTCTGAAAGCAGTAATGATGAGTCTGAAAATGAGAGTTCAAGCAATTCATATTGGTGGTCTGATTCACCTAATTCATCTGATGATGGTCAAATGATGTCGTGCAAGGCAGCGAAGAGAAAGTTTTTCCTATTAGAAGATACCATCGATGTAGAGACTCCGTACTACTTACATCCACAAGATCAGATGTACGTGTGGGATGATATATTCAAATTTGTTTACCCAGAAGTGGACCTCGAGGCTCACAAAAGAAGGATGGCGGGTAGAATGGTCCGTTTGACGTTCTACAAAGGCGAGCTGAGAATCATAAAATCTACATTGTGGGTTGTTGATTTACATGAAGAGGGCAGGAGAAATTATGTTGGATCTTTCGAGATTTGGGGTATTACAGTCTTTGTCTGGCTCAGCCACCACCTGGATCGTACGTAGAGCAGAAGGTAAGTAGGTAAGTTGTTTAGGATTTTTCTTTTATTTCTTTTCCTTTTTGTTTATTTTAAGTTTTTCGTAGAATTTTCGTTGCTAACATGCAGATTTTTTGAGATATTAGGCCGCTCTTAGGTATATATTCCCTTTTACTCATTTATTTCAGTCCCTTGCATCCATGCTTTTATGCTTGTTTTGTAACATTGGGGACAATGTTGGATTTTAGTTGGGGGGGACCTGTGGTCAAATTTTTTCGAAAAGCCTGTATGCAAGTAACTTAGGATAGTCGTTTTGCTTCATTTTCATTTTCTTTCTAAAAATAAAAAATAAAAAAATCTGAGTTTGCCAGTTTAAATCGTCCCATCTAGTTCTGTTTTGCTTTCTCTCATTGGGCGATGACGCATTCATGAATTGATTTAGTATATAGCGTAGTATTAGATAAACTAGAGAAGTTTTTTTTAATCTTCTTGTAGTTCAAAAGATGCATGCTAAGTTGAATATATTTGTTCCTGCATTTTTTGACATTGCTTGATATTAGACTGATAGATCTTGATTAGTGAAATACTCTGTTCGAAATTAAAGTGGAGACTATATAGCCGTGATGTTTTGAGCCATTCTTTCATATTTGAGAGCTATATATATAAACTCTGATTCCTGAAGAGCGTTTTACAAATTGATTAAGTCTCTTAAATTCCAATCTCAATTTAGTTTTATAAAGGTAAGTCCATGAATGCTAAATTATAAAATGCCTTGTAATTGTTTGAATTTAGAACCTAGAAGCTAAGGAAATGATATAGGCCATCTTTGTTTAGGCCACTAGCCTTAGCATGTCCTTACATTCTATCCGTAGCAGCCCTTTTGAAGCCTAAAGCCTTGTTTTTATTTGTGACACCCCGAAATCTCGTTTAGAGGATTATACCTCCAGGACCCGGTTAGCCACGGAGTCGTACGCGACGACGGGTATGAAATGATAAAACTTAGAACTTATAAGAAAAGAGAATTCTAAATAAAGCAGTGATTTTTAGAAAATTTTGGCATGTGGAGTTTATTTATCAAGCAATACCAAAACCTGTTAGAATATACATATAATCCATATTCAAAAGATACTCCACATTTAAGAATAGTCATTTATACAAAGCCTCCAATGAGGTCCCAATCTCAATAAGCTTTATATCGAAATGCAACATTATAATACATAATCATTTACTAACTAATCAACTAGTACATAAGTCGTTTCTTAACGACTTAGGTGATCAGGGTCCATCAGAGCTATCTAAACTTGTACTCGTACCATTCCCGCGAACACCTGTAAAACCTGGTTTGGAAAATGGGAGCGAGCCAAACGGGCTCAGTGGGAACTATAAGAGTTCGTATAGAAAAATAAGTTAGAAATCATGCATGCCATACGATGCAATTTAATGAAAGTAAATTTAGTTTATAAGCTGCTTCTCGGTAATAATTCACATTTCTCTTTGTATATACAAATATAAATAAATATACATATGTGAAGCAGCTAATGCATGGAAACCTTTCGTGAAATGTATATATAATGCACCCAACCCAAAGTACAAGAAAGGCAACGTATATATATATACATCATCATATTGCATGTGCCACAACACCGCGACTAGATCTATCGTATCAATCACATATATCAAACTCACGTCTAGGATTTTCATAAATCTACTGTGCACAGAGATAGCCGGCAACTCGGTTTCTTCTGCCCAAGGCAGGGACCACCTACCAGGTCCACCTAGAAGCTACCTCACGCAGCCACACAGGCATACGCTACCTCACGCCGCCACCAAGGCGCACACTACAATAATACTCACGTAGCCACCAAGGCTATACGCTACCGATAATCACCATCTATCTAATACGAACGGTGTGGCCATCCGATAATATATCCAAACAACAATAAACTCATCAAATCAATGAAATCATAATAATATAGAATCCAACTGATGTAAATATGAATATACATACATTCCAGATGTATTCGTATAACTCGTATATATATATATATAGCCATTCATGATATGGGTACTTATACACTTTGTAAAACACGTAGTGGTATTGTTGTTGAGATTGAACAAGATCCGCCAAGTCCGTCAGTTAATAAAGGAAACCAGAAAATCATTAGTTTGGGAGGTTTCACATGTTTTCATCAATTTGGCCCCAAGCCAAGTCTTATACAATAAAACTATGTGTATGAGTTCCCAAATGGCCTCCCACTATGATTGAAATACTTCATTTATTCAAAACATATATATGTATTTGACCAGCATACTTACGGACTGGCTAGGTAAGTAGAAAATCTCATAATTATGGTTTATAACTTAAAACACAACAACAATACCACTAATATATATAACTTTGTACAAAATATACTTTTAAAATCATGTATCGCGTTGTATGTATGCGTAGTAGTGTATACTGTACACTATCCTATCCGTACATAAGGGTTTTGTGCCAATCTTACCAAAAACAATATATAAATTGGGGCTTATCATAAAATCCACTATTTATATATGTATTAAGTTCAAATCAAGCAAAGAATCAAGAGAAATTAGCCCAAACCCCCATGAACATGAAACTTTGAGTAAAAACCCTAGGTTTAGATTGATTTGGTGTAAATACGCTATAATAACTTGAAAATAAGTTTAAATACTATTGTTCCCACCTTAAGAGGGTCAATCCCTCAAAGTATTGCGGAAGAATCGAGCCGGAGAAGCACGGATACGAAAAACCCCCAATTTCTCTTCAAAACCCTAGCTATGGTGGATTTGGATGGAGAAGGAGATGAAGATGATGATAGAGATGGTGATGTTGATGAGAATCTTGTGTGGAAGATGCACCCTCAAATGATCCCTTAATATCCCCCAAATTCGCCCCTTACATCTCTCTCAAGAGCATTCCAAATGAATGTGTTAAATGGGGAAGAAAGGAGGTGAAAATATATACATTTCTCATCCAGATCGATGTAGTTGACTCCCCCACTGTTCATGTAGTCGACTACATGAGGTAATTTCTGCCTCATTCAGTTTTTGGTCAACAGCTCGACTTCGCACGCATTTTTGGGCATCAAGGAGTTCGAATTGGGTCTCGGCCAAAACATGAACGTTGTAGAGGGAATTGAAATGAAGACGTGACCGAAAATGTGGACTCATTTGGAGTTCGGATGAGGAAGTTATGGTCATCCAAAGTCGGGTAAAAATAATTTATCGCGTAGGTTCCAAACTTGTGATTTTCGAGCCGATTTCCGTCCGAGCCACCCGAAACAACTTATGGTCATTATAATACATTTATATATGTTAATATGACTTATTGGAAGTTTCCAAACCATACCAACTTTTACAGAACCCAATTTGGCCATCCGAAGCCAAATTCTGTTTTATACGCGACATGGGTCATGATCTGCAAGAGATAGGAAACCGGGTGTTACAATCTCCCCTCCTTAATAAATTTCATCCTCTAAATTCCCGTAAGATAGCTACCAACCCAATGTACTTGTGGTTCTGACTTTTACATGGCTGTCCTTCCTTAAAAGAGAAGACTATAACAGCCAATGAAGAAAGATTCTGAACTCGAGGATCAGAACAAGAGGAATCATCTTATCAAACGATGAAGAAGAAAAACCACATGACCAAGGTCATCTAATATATATTCTATTTCACAAGCCACAACCTCTTTAAGAGTTTTAATGGAAGGAGATACCGACCAAACACGAGCGCTTTCCACCGGTCGATATGCACAAACTAGGTAGTGGAAGATGGAACTTTCCTTATACACCATCTTCCTCTCTTCTCACTTATCAAATAATGCAATACTCTTATTTTCACCAATCCAGTTTCTAATCACCATGTTCTTCAACTCGATATAGGGGTTGTACTCAAAATTCACCTCTTAATGGCTTTAAAAATTTCTAACTCAAGGAACTTGGAATGATCAGTTCAAAATACTGGGTAATTGTAGTTCCATATCGAGAGGGTAAGTTGGTAATCCTTAAATAGGTTCTCAAGAGACACTAAGTTTCGAATACGGAAGGGTTTTTAGTGTCTCGTTACTTCATAAAAAGGTACCATCTCTAAGGAATCATAGAGTGACTGATGGTTCCGAAAACTTGATGGCTAGATGTATACATGGTATATAGGCAACCTCTCTCTCCCAATTATGTTAAGATAACTATAGTGTTATCCAGACCAAAATTAATAGGGTTTGAACACAGAAATCAAATTCCGTACCCCGCTTGAAATTCGAATTGGATTCTAGTTCTATCCAATCAAAACGAGTAATTAAGGAAGATACATGGACTGATCTCCAAAAACTGAATGGAAATAACTCACATAATTTAGAACTAAAGTTCTGGGAAGATCGTTTCAAAATATGAGAGGTAGTTACACTAACAAATGCAATCCTTGTCCTGAATGTCTTCTCTTAGCCTAAACGAATTCATGAACTAAGAATGAAGTTTCAGTGGACATTGAGTAAACTTTAGAGTAAGAGAATAGGCTCACAGAGAGCTCGCTACATTATAGAGAATGCTAGAAATCCTCTCATCTGATTATAAGATCTCGTGATCCCTTTGTAACACACTAACATGAATCGACTGACATAGTATGAATACTACATATCCAACTGTAAGAATTTCCTCGTAATGCATTTGTCATGCATAGCATTCCCAATAAAAGAAATTTATAGGATCTTACCTTGTCTTCCCCTTTAACAGGCAATGGACATATATCTCCGGGAAATCTCTTGGGGAAACTACTATACACAGGGCGAAAATGATAGACTTGCAATACGTTGGCATGGTTTTAAGAGAGTTCATACTCCTCCAAGGATATAACTCATGCCCAATAGAATAATTCAGATTATTTTCTCCGAGCCAGAACAAGCTTTGACACACCCAAAAATATATATATATATATAGTTGTAAGACAGAAAGGGAATGTGTAACGACCCGGTCCCACCTCAGTACGATATTGTCCGCTCTGGGTAGCGTCCTAGCCATCAGCCCCAGGACATCTACCCTCACGCTTTGTTTTTGGGAGCTCACGTAGGGTCATCCTGGGATTGCTCTGGTCCAAGCACGCTTAACTTCGGAGTTCTCATGATCCAAAGCCAGTGAGCTTCCCAAAAGGCTCATACTTAATTAGCGACCATATCTTAGTTATATGGGTCTCCAAGGATAACTTCCGGTGTGGGATGCCCCTTTTGAGCTACATTCCTCAACAAGGGAGTACTCATCGCTCGAGGGGAGTACTCATCACTCAGGGCGTCACATTATTGTTACACCTAAAGTTAAACTTGAGCTAGTACCATAAATTCCATACTCTTGGCTCGTTTGTGCAAAAGGCTCAAAAGTAGAGGCATAGTGAAGTATGTTGATATGAAAAGAGAGTAGAAAAAGCAAAGAATGAAAAGTTTGCATTAAAAACTAGATATGCTGATGTTTATTGAAAATACAAATTGAAGGATGTATACAATAGAATGAGAATGTGGGTATTAAAGTAAAGAGAAAGAGCTGAAAAGCCTCTAAGCATTACATAAAAAAAAACCCAAACAAACGAGTCTTTTGAATCCTCAATTGACCTGTTCGTTTCATAGCCATACCCCCAACCCCATTACAACCTAATAAAGTCCTACTTGATCCTTAGTGGCTTAGTATCGAGATTTAGATGACGAAAAGGTATTCAAAAGCATTCTCGCCTTTTTGAAACTTGAATATTTTTCCTAGAGACTCATGTTCTTTCATTTTAGCGTCTTTTCATTTAAACTTATGTGAGGCATTTGATTTTGATTACAAACATTCCATTTAGTCCATATATAGAGAGATAGACTTGATTCGGAGTGATTCATTTGTTGAGTGTATGTCCGATAAGAGTTTGAGTCAAAGCTTAGCATGAACTGAGTATGGAGCTATGATTAATTTTGAAAATTGAAAGTCAATGTATTTGCCTACGCACGCACAATTGTGATTTACATTTATGCTACGTCTATTTTGAATGCATTAAGATTGCTATTTCTCTTGTATATCTCTTACTAATGTAGCACTAAGTCAATTTAGGTCCTTGCTGAGCCATTTGAGAGAGAATTTATGCATGATAGGCAACTATGGGATAAGACTTGAACTACAATCGGAAATTTTGTGGGTATATTCACTAGAAACCCTCATGAGACACAAGTCGTGCTACTAGGGGTGACCTAGGGGTTTAAAGGCTTATTGCATTCGCTTAATGCAGTTGTTTAGTTTAGGATTGTGTTTTTCTTTCTTTCTTTTATGTGTTTGTTTTTAGAGATATGTGTCACTTTATCACTCCATTGCTAGGGACTAGCAATACGTTAGTTGGGGGACGTGATTGAGCCCAGAAATTGCATTTCTAATTCCTTAAACAAGGCTCAATTAGCTTCTAGTGACCATCTAAAATTGAAAATTACATGTAAATTTAGTTTAAGCATGAAAAGAAGGCATTGCATTGTATTTCTGTGTTACTAAGCCATTTTGCAACCTAAAGTGGTTAAGAAGCTGAAGTTGTATGCAAGATAGAAGGCTAAAAGCGGAAAAGTGCTAAAAGAAGGTTCGAAGAATAATTCAATATCCATTTCGAGGCCCGAGACGAGGAAAACTCCGCAAACTATCCCCAAAGCACTAGCAAGAAGAGAATAGAAAGTCCCCAAGCATGAATGAAGTGAATTAAAGTGTCCAAGAGTGATCCCAAGAGGAAAGAAGCTCAAACGAATCAATTTTGGAAGTTTCCGAGCAAAACCGAGAACTGCCGTAATAAGCCCGAGGTTAAAGCTTATCAAAGTTTTTTCTACAATGATAATTTGAAGAAATCTCCAGAACTATAAGTTGTTGAGAATTAAATTATCTACGCGTAGGCGAAAACGGTACATCAATCGGAGTTCGGTGCAGAAAGTTATGAGTAAAAGAAAAATGCATGATAAAGAAAATGGGCCCAATTTTAGGCCCAAATTCAATTTTAAGCCATGTTTTGGCCCGTTTCTTCAAGGATTACTAAAAGCACGACTTGAGACACTTGTGTACTGTATAAAGGGTCATATATCTCATATTTTAGGGTACACAATATGTTAAAATTAATTAGTAGAGAGGCAGAGAGCACCGTACGTTCTTGGGAGCTTTTGCGCTGCACCTAACGATCAAACTTGAGTGATTTTTCTTTTCTTTCTTCAAAAAAATTGTCAGTTTAGTTTGTTTATGGCATATTGAGGCTTCACCATTGGTGTAATCAAGATTCAATTCATCATTATAGCAAGTTTCAATTGCGATTGCTGTTCTTCATCTGGGTAAACCCTGGTTTTCTAATTTCTTCAATTTAATTGCTTTTAATCCTTTGTTTTCTTAGATATTCATATATTAGTTGTTAGGGTTCATATATATTCTGGAATTAACCCTAAACCCACGTTTTAAGGGCTGGTTCTAGGGTTTATAGACATGTTTTGTCGATTTTTCGGTTTTTCATCAATTTATGCTAGTTTATCGTTCTATATTTAAATAGTTTATCTTTTTTCAATTCTATTCATATGTGATTCTTTGTTCATCATAAGAAATCTGATTGTCCAGAAATTTTAGAGTTTTAGTCGAAATTCATCAGTTTATGACCGTTTTGAGTTTGTTTACCGTTTTAAGCGTAAAATTTTTGTTTTAAATCGAAATTGAGTAATTTCAAAGCCAAAATCTTTCAAATATGATTTTATTCAATATTAAGTATGTGTCTAAAGTTTTTCATAATTTCAAAATTTGTTTGCATGTTTAATTTGAATATGTCTAGCAAAATCGTTAGTTAGGGGTCTGTAGTGAAAGACGCAAACTTAATCTTTGAATGTAATCCAATTTAGGTTTGAATCTGATTTTTCCATTGGTTATATATCACCTAATGATGAATAGTTTCTTATCTTTTCATGCCTAAGAAACATGTTTCCATAAGTTAGCTCAAAAATTCTATTTGATTAAGAATCGTAAAACTGCTAATTCACGGATTTTTGCACCAACACCCTAACGTGGATGATTTGAGGACGGTCTTTATTCTCTAATTAGTTAAGTTAGTTTCATAAGTGAATTGGCTGATTTAGCGCTGTTTTGGGATTTATTCACATAAGTGCCGAGAAAGTACTAGTTTTGACTTTCAACATTCTATCTAAGACGGATTTGACTTGAATCATATTCAAGCATATTCAAACCTTAGGAGAGTGTTAAGATACTAATTTTTGGAGAGTTTAATCAACTTGGATTGTTTTTGTCACGCACTAGCAATACTAGGTCTCAAATTACACTTTTCAAAGTCAAAAAGTTTCACTATCGAATTCTATTGCGCGAATCTAGTTTATATGGTCTTTGTCATGCATATTCTATGATATACTTTTAGTAGCAATACAATTGGATGGTTAGAAGGTCTAAGAGATGAACTTTAGTGAAAAATCCTATTTAAACTTAAATTTGGATTACCCGATTAGACTAGTTTCGTATTCCCTAGCTACGGATAACCCTAACGTTTGTGTCTTGTTGGTTTAAGTAAATTTAATATTCTGTTTTGTTCAATTAGTACGCTATTTTATTTTATTTATTTATTTTTAGTTCAATTGCATGTTCCCCTAGTGCATTTTGGAAGCCTTTTTGGTAGAAAACTTGCGCTTGTGGATTCCCTTTAATTTTGCACCATAGAACTAAATTTTCCTTTAGTTTTAGTTTAATTTAGTTAATAGGTTCATTTAGTTTCATTTTTCCGTTCCTATTCCTCATTTCAATCATTTTTTTTCCTTTCCATTCTTCCCCTGAGAGAGATAACTAGAAGAAATAGGTTCCTTCCCTTCCCTGTGGTTCGACCTTGGACTTCCCAAGTATATTATAACTTGACCGCTTGCATTTGAGCGAAATACTTCGCACTTTTTGAGCGTAGTCAACCGGTCTGACACAAATTTCTAGAGCACAATTTTTTATCGTATTTTTTTTTAATATTTTTAACTTATTCCAAAAAAGTTTGATTCTATATTTTTCCTATAAATATAACGATCACTCCTATTGTTCTTCAATTTTAAAAACTAGGATTCCAAACGTTCACAGTCCTGTGGGAGTGTCTTTGGTTGTGATTGAAGACGGGGTGAGTGAAGTGGCTAACACGCGATAAGGAATATCGCAAACGGGAGTGAAGGATTGTGATCAACTGCGTGGAAGGAGGCGATGGGTAAGCCAAAATAGCAGGAAGCGCTATGTTGTGATAAATTTTAATACTCGTAAGTGCACGAATCAATTTATAGTGTAGCGTATAAGCGACGTCGATCGCACATAAATAATTGATGCAAATAAAATAAATAAAGTAAGCAAGTAAACTAAATTAATTAATACGAAGCAAGATAATAAAATTAATGAATTAATTTACTAGGGTTTCGGAGTCATATATTTAATATCATCTTTCTTAGTATTCATGCGCATAAACTCTACTCTTATCTCGCACTAATTTGGTCTATCAACTCTATTAGATGTGGAAAATAAAATTATTAAAGTCCAATTAATTTATAGAATCCAATTGTAATTCTTCCACAGCCAAACTAATGTATAAAATCAAAACACTCACTATATTTGGCAAAACACACCCTATATCCGCTCTTAACAAATCATAAGGTAAATCTAACAAAAAATAATGAGAATCCAACTTTATTTTTTATCAATTAAAATAGGCATCCAGTAGAAACAATTATATATGGTAGAGTCAATTAAAACAGGCATCCAGTAATAAATTGGTATAGTCAATTGGCATGAACACGTGCAATGGAATTAATTAAATATATTCATCCTAACCCTAGCACAAATTTACGCTAGCATAATAAAAACTAAATAACAAATAAGATTAAAAGAAAACTTACTTGGTATTAATTAAATTAAAAAAATAAACTTTCAATCTTCAAGTCTTCAAAGCAAAAGAAAATAAAAGAAAAAGAAAGAAAAAGAAGAGATGAATAGTCCTATGCATGCTGGCTTCAATTTATTTGTTGTTGCTGCCTCCCTTTCAAATTAGGACTAGGTTTAGTTAACGGGCTTTTGATAATTTAAATGGATTTGGGCTTAGACTTGGCTAATAGGCTTACGTGGCCTTTGGCTCTATAAGATTTGTATAAATGGTCTTGGACTAAACTTTGGTAGCTGGGCTTTTTAATATTAATAGCAAATATTTGAATTGGCCCATGATTAAATTCATTGAATTTTTGCCATAATAAACTGCAGAATTTTGCGTCACAGTTTCCAACTCCAAGATGGCTGAATTTGAAAAAATGCTGAACTACAAAGTTGTAGATCTTTATATTCTCTTAAATTTAGGCTGAAGAATCGCTTTATTCGGAGCTCCGAGTAAAAATTTATGCCTCTGAAAGTATTTAGCACTTTTAGGTATCCTCACAATCATTAATTTCTCTATTTTTCACAATCTTCTTAAATTCTTTTTTAATACCTGAAAATAATAATAAAAATATTAATATTAATAATAATTTATGCACTTTAAATTATAAATTAACATAATATATTATACCAATTTCTCGACGCATCACGCTACGCCAAGCCAACTAAGGTTGGATTCTACGTTCTAGGAATTGACTGGACTGTTGCATAAATTGTGGGGAATCAATTTTTGTAAGTCATCGAGTCTGTAATTCCGTTTTGATCATAGTGAAGCACTGTCGGTTAATCCTGAGGATTAGTCCTACGCAAGTAGGGATAACTTGTAAATTTCTGGTGTTGTGTGATTGTTTTTTGTAATTGCTTGATTGATTTAATTGTTAGACAACACAACACAGGGTTCAACAGTAAAATTGATTAGACCTAGGGTTTTAATTCCACTTATCAAATCTCAAATTATTTTTGATAAAAACCCTAAATCAACCTAGGCAATACGATCCTCGAAGTTTGTTTTGTTTCTTTCAAATGTTACAGTACCCATTGAAGTCCCCGTTCTCTCCCTTTATACCTTCTCCTACATTATAATTCTAATTACTAAAAACTATGCACATTAGATATCACTATTTAGGCCCGTCGTGGATGTAGCCACAAAGGATTTTACTTTAGTGAATGTTTAAGGAGTTTGAAGAGAATTTTGAGACTACTCATATTATTAAAGCAATTATCTATTAGTTATAGTATTGTAGTACTTTCAAAAGTTGTATTGTATGCAAGGACGTAAACAAGAATTTTATGGAGGGGCTCAAAAACAAAATACTGCAGTTTTTAGCTTCTTACTCAAAAGAAACCACAAATTATAATAATATGAAAAAAATTAAAACTACTAGGTTAAATTAAAATAGGCCTTTTAATTTATGTAAAAAATTCTTCTAAAAATTATTATCACAAATCAAATCATTTGGATTTAGTTTGTCCACCTTCACTATTACAAGAACAAAGAAATTTTTTTAAAGTATTAACAAATTGAGAAGTTCTATAAACATGTGTAAGGTTGTACTTGTTGCCTAAAGAATTTTGGGCAATAGCATCCACAAAAATGTTCATAAATTGTTTTACTAAAAATATTATATCATTACCTTTTTATTATGTGATGCAGTTTTTACAAAGTTGAAAGCTAATTGCATTAGTATGTAATAACTATTCACTGCATGTGTCAAAGTGACACTTCATACTTTCACTTTTGGAATGTCTCAAATTGAAAGTTCTATTTTCTTTTTGGTACATAATGAATCAGTGGACATATAAATAAATCGTAAATTTGAAGTGAGATTCTTAATTTGAGGTAGAGAGAGTAGTATATATTAGTTTATGGACTGGTAAAATTTATCGTACTATTTATTATGATATCCAACATATATTTTTTTTAATTTGTTATATATATATATATGATTATTTTTTTTTGCAAATTGAGGGTGTGCTCGGGACTTAGTATGTTTGTCCTTAACTGTATGTTTATAAAGTTGTAATTGCTTTGTTAATAAGAAAATTACTCTCCCAATAATACCAACCATGTTTAATTGCAATAGTATAATGGAAAAATAAAGTAATAAATTACACACCTTCCCACGTGTACTTTTTGCTACAATCAATTTAATAGAGGAGCCTAAATTTAATGCTAGGGGCCAAAAAAATCTACGATGCAGGTGAATCTACTTGGTAATTTGGTATTTCAAGATAATAACGTTTTAGTTAGAGGTGTCAAAAGGGATGTTACAAAATTAAATGTCAATTTTTTATTATTAAATTGCCAAAATTAAACAGATTGCGTTTACTTGTACACGAGGATAAAAAGTTTAGATAATTCGCAATAAGACGCTGGGCAAAGAACAATATTTTTGCTTAACATAATGTGGTCAAAAGTCTACTTTTTTACTTTTAAAAGTAAATTTATTCAAAAAATGCATTAAAAATAAACACATTTTAAAAATTAAAATGTGCATTTGACCACCTTACCCTCTACTTGGGTCCCACTCGAAATTAGTTGGTACAAAGGGAGGAATAATATTTGAGAGGTGCTAAGGGCTCTAAAATAATAACTCGACTATTCACCAATTTTTTAATACCACATAATTTACATTAATTACTTAAAGCATTATATATTGCGACACGTATTCTCTCTCTAATGCTCTCTCAAACTTTGCCTCACCTCTCTCTTTCTAGCTCTCTCTCTCTCTCTCTCTGACCCACACAAATCCAATATTTCAACAATCCTTCTAGTTTATCCTTAATTTTTGTATTCTATGAAGTCAAGTAAAAACGGCGAAGTTAAAAAAAAATGAAAGCTCTATTACATTTTTTTTTCTTTAATGAAAAGCTCTATTACAATTTTAATCAGGTTATGGGTCTTCGTTTTCTTATATCGTTTTACTTTGTCTAAATTCATTTAGGGTATTTTTGAAATTTCAATAAAAGTTTGATTGTATAATCACTATTCTCATACTAAGAATTAGGATTATATACCCTTTTATTAGACATAATCCTTGATAGTTGAAGTTAAATACTTTTTCAGTGACTCTAAAATTAATTTTAAAATTTCCTATCTTCACCACTCTGTGTGATGTATTATGTATGTTTGTTGTGTGATATATATGGAAAATTTAATATCAAACACATATATCTGAAAGAGATGTGTCCTAGGACTATTCATAAATTATGATTTGTACTTGGATATCTTATGCTTATTGTCATTAATAAAGTTTATTTCATTTTACTTTATATTCTCTTGTAAATAATATTTATTAATACTAGTTCATCAAGTACGTGACTTGATTGTGGGATGCTAGTAATGTTATAATAATATTATTTAGATGTCCCTAATCATGTGTCAATAACCTAGGATTACATTGATATAATGATTAGAGTATGGGTTAGCTGATGACTATGTTCCACAAGTCATGGATATGGAGATATCAAGCTGAACACACTGATACTTGTTAGGGAACAAAGTATTGAACCGACCCGCTTTGGGGACACTGCGAGGAGTGTTACATAATGTCATCAGTGATGTTTCCCATTTGTGATATCGTATTATCCTCAAACCTAAGATCGTCATGGTTACCAACATAGGGAATAGCATGTCAGGCATTATCAAACGTTGCTCTTGACCGAGTAATTATAAAGATGATGATCAAGCATACTATGAACTATGTAGAGGTATGTGGTTGATCAAGATGGAATTTGTCACTCTCATATAATGAGAGAGATATGTTTGGGCCCCTTGATAAGTATAATTAATATTTGCATGGCCATGCACAAATGAGGTGTCGTTTGTATAAGATTAATCATACTTAGAGATCAAGAAATAAAGATTAAACTATACAAGAATGACACTTGCCTAGTCTTGTGTTCAATCTAGATATCGGTTGACAAAAGGGGTTAATATGCGGAATATCAATTTAAGGTTGTGTCGTTTTGACCTTTATACCCTTTGGGTAGTAGTAATGTTTTACTAGAGACCGCTTACTATTCGTATAATAAAACGGGCTTTTAATTATACTGCCAAAGAGTATAAACCTACAGGTCGCACACCAAAACGAGTTGGATCAAAACAAATTAAAAACGGACCAAGTTGGACTTGGGCCTAATTCGTTTTGTTGCTTAGGGTTTCTCACTAGGGTTCCCCTTTAAAAGGGAACCATTGTTCTTCTTGGCCGTCCAGGGTGAGATATAGAGGCAGAAAACGAAATAGGTGTGAGAACCCTAAAGGCGCTAGTACACCAAGCAAGGATCTGACCTCGTTCTATTGTATTATTTACTAGCTAGATTAGAGAGTATATTTGAGAGAGAATATTGAGAGCTTTAATTGGCAGCTAGGGTTTGTTTTGCGCGTTGTACTCGGAAGAGGTCTCATTAATAATAGCTATCACCCGATGTATTAGTGGCAGTTTTGCTGATACCACCTAATTGCTTGTGTACTTGGTTAGTTGTTTTCTTATTTAATCTCTTGTTTTTTGTATTGCTTTAATATTAGCGGTGCTTTTTTTTTAATTATTGTACGCATAATTGTCGGGTCAATCCTACGCTTGTGCTAAGGCTTGTTCTAGCAGTATCTTAGCACAACAATTTGGTATAAGAGGAATGTTTATTTCTTGGGATAATTGTATGATAGTTAGAGATGTCTACTGTTGATACACCGAAAGGGGTACCAAGGTGGAAGATAAACCACCTTTGAAGGGAGCGTCTACTCCTAAGGTGACTGCCACGGTCAAATTTGATATAGAGAGATTTGACAAAAAAAGACAGATTTTGCGATATGCCAGTGCCAGATGTCCAACATCCTTGTCCAACAAGGTTTGCACAGAGCATTGTTTGGGAATAAAGCTAAGCTGATGAGTGGTACGACGCCGATTAGGCTAAGTATGATAGGCAAGCATGTAGTACAATTCGTTTACACCTTACTCCAAACGTGATGTACTATGATGCTTGAAACATCTGCCTCGGTAATTTAGAAGAAGCTCGAGGATCAGTATATGACAAATAGTATCGAGAACTGTCTATACTTGAAGAAGAAGCTATTCCGGTATGAATTTACGAGGGGTACATCCATGAACGATCATCTCGATGGGTTTAATAAAACAAATTAAGATTTGCAAGGGTTAGACGTCGAGATTGATGATGAGGACAAGGCGATTTTGCTTCTTAATTCGCTCCCAAAATCCAATAATCATCTATCCAACACGCTTATACATGGGAAGAAAAAAGTGACCTACAATTTGGTATCGTTGCCCATCTTGGCTCATGAAAAGCGCTTAAAAGAAACAGGAGAATCTAACTCATATGCGCTATTCACTAGGGGAGAAGCGATGAGAAGAAATGAGGAAATCGGGGAAGGTCGTGGTCGAAATCTCAGGGACCGACTCACAAGAGTAAGATAATTTGTCACAAGTGCAGGAAACCTGGACACGTACGTCGGGAGTATCCAAATAGAACCAATGGCGGGGGAGAGAATAAAGGTGCAGTGGAGAACGCGAATGCGATAACGGCACCAAAAAATGAGAACTTCGAGAGTATGTTGGTTGTGACTCCGCGGGTTAGATTTTTGAGCGAGTGGATCTTAGATAGCGGGTGCTCGTATCACATGTGCCCAAATCGGAAATTGTTCTATACCTTCACCGAGGTTGACGGGGGCAAGGTTTTAATGGGTAATGACCATGCGTGTAAAATGATGGGGATTGGTACGATCCAGCAAAAGATGCACACGGGGTGGTACGTACTCTTAGTGATGTCCGGTATGTTCCTGATATAAAGAAGAATTTGATCTCTTTAGGGGCTCTTGATTCCAATCGATATCGTGTGATACTCGAGGGTGGAAACTTGAAAGTTATCTCCAGTACTATGGTTGTGATGCGAGGAAAGAACGAGGGTAATCTCTATTTTCTTCAAGGATGCACAGTGACTAGGTTTGCTTCGATTATGACTGAAAAGACAGACACAATGAGGTTGGAGAAGGTTCTGACGGTGTTAAGTAAGCAATGACTACTTGAGGGTGCAAAAAGCTGTAAACTAAAGTTTTGTGAGCATTGTGTGCTTGGGAAACAGACTCGGGTGAAGTTTGGGACAGCGGTACATTGCACGAAAGGAGCACTTGATTATGTGCACACGGACGTCTGGGGGCCGACAAAGACTCAATCCTTGGGTGAAAATCATTAATTTGTGACTTTTGTTGATGATTTTTAAAGGAAAACTTGGGTCTATCTCATGAAGGATAAGGACCACTTAAAGTGGAAGGCGATGGTTGAGAACCAGATTGGTAGAAAAGTTTGAATGCTCAAGTCAGATAACGGCGGTGAGTACACTGTTATCCTTTTAAGAATTTCTGCCAACAGAAAAGTATCGTTTGCCACTTTACAGTTTAGCGTACACCTCAACAAAACAGGATAGCGGAGAGGATGAATCGTACGCTCCTTAAAAAGGTGTGGTGTATGCTTTTCAATGCCAATTTTAATAAGCAGTTTTAGGCCAAAGCTCTGTCATAGGCTACGTTCTTGGTTAATCATTTACCATGCTCGGGAGTGGAATACAAAATACCTAGGTATGGACAAGATCTAATGCTAGTTACAAAAACATCCACGTTTTTTGGCTGTCCGGTTATTATCACGTTCATGATGAGAAAATTAACCCTCAGGCTCTGACGCGATCCCAGATCGTACTCATAACCAGGTTGTTTATGAATCCTTGACCCGTAGTCTATATTGAGACTAGAAACCTTGGAATAGGACGAATTGATGGATAATGGAACCTAAACCCAACGCTTAAAGAAGCGCGAACCTCGGTATAGTGAACGATGCCACAATCTAGTGTGGATGCTAGATTGATAAGTCAAGAAACACGTGAATTAATCAATTCAACATGCTCAATATGTTCTTAGAGAACACAAAGAGAAAATTCTCCAATCATAATTGTATTCATCAGTTAATTAATAAAACAATATTGAGCCTCCTTTAAATAGGAGCAACAAAACAATGGAATCATAAAACAATAAGGAAACTATTTCCTATTAAAAATAGGAATCCTAATAAAAAGAAACAAACTAAATATTATCTCCTAATTAAAATAAAAGGCCTATTAAAGAAATAAAGAAGCTGCCAAAATAATAATAAAACTAATTACATTCTTCGCTGGCCGGTCATGAGAACACGCTAGAAAATATAAGGCTGAATTTCGGACTTTAAGGCGTGCCCGCGCCTTATCAAAACAGCACTTCTGCCTTTTGGTCACAATTCCCATCTTTAGCGTGCCTACACTTGAAGCAAATACTTCTTCTGATTTCTTCGCCTTTTCCCACTCCAGCTTTCTTCATCTTGAACTTTCATGCCCAATCTTTAGGAACTCCTTGGAATGCATGTTTATCATTTAGCTTCTCCCATCAAGCATGTGAAATTCTATAGAATTTCTTTTGAATTTCCATGCTCTATCCTTGTGTGTCATCATGTGTGGATCATCATTTCGAATGCCATGAACCACCATGATTGAATAGAAACTGGAGTTAGGCCGAATCACATCATACCCCTCCTCTTCAAGAAGATTCATCCTCGAATCTGGCCTATCCATCCCTTGATTTAGCCAGTCTTTAACAAGTTCAATATTCTGATGCAGCTTTGAAACTAGGAATCTCCTATGCCAATAGAACATGTATTTTGAATACTTTCCATTCCTCCGTCGGAACTCAACATGAGATAATTCTTTTCTTCCTTCCCATGAAAACAAATATTTTAAATATCTTTAACGCTTGATTCTCCTTGCAAAGCAAAACTCATCGAAGTTCAAATCATGCTGCAATGCGATCCTCCGCAACTTGTTAAAGAATTCTCTCAATAGAAAGTTTGGATGGACATCAAAGCGGTCCACTCCAATGAAGTCAATCTTCAACTTGGCTCGAACATTATCTCTTGGCTCTGTAAAGAACTTATTCTCATCAATAGCTTCTTCTCGAGGCTCATGGCTTTGAATTCGAACCTCTTGACTTCGCTCACGAATGTTATTCTTCATTCCAATGCTTTCCAACACCTGTATACCTATTGCACTCACAACAAAGCAAACAAACACAAACTTTTCCGTGCAAATAGTACACCTTGTTAGGTTATCAAATAATCTCCTTACATGCAATACACATAAAACAACCCTTAAATGTAATGTATGTTCATTCAACTGCTTGTAGTAAAACAGTGCATCCTCAAAATAGATAATAACAAATCCTATGGTTGGCCTCAAAACAGAATTTAACAATCTCATAGATGTATTACTCAAACCAAACAATGCAACTAACCGCACAAATAATCCATATTTTGTTTTGAAACCCAAGAGCCTTTTTGGAATACACACAAGTATCACTTTTTTTTTTGAAACCCAACAACTCTTTTAGAAAACATCTTCTAAAATCAATTTTGGCAAACTCATGCTTTGGAAACAACCATTCCTTTAAAAGACAGCCTTTTGAATCAAATTTAAAAAACTCATAAAACTCATGCCTTAAGGACTGTATTCCATTTACCAAATTGATATGGTCGAGGCATTGAAGTGCCTTTATTCCCTTTTCAATTATCTTCCTTGCTTTTATGGCTGTCTTTGGAAACCCTTGCTCTTCTCGCAAATAATCTCCATATTCCTTTCACTCTCTACGGCTGTCATGTTATTCAATTCCTCCGCTACAACCTGCTTACCTACAACCCTTAAAATCGAACATGCACACACAATCTCATCCATGCCAAAAGTGTACTTTCTGATCTCTTTTATTTTTCTCTCAAACTGCCCCTCAATGACTACTACTTGAGTTTCTTTTTTCTCACAATCCTTTTCTTTGCACTCACTTGAGATCTCATTCTCTATTCTTTTTCTCTCTATACTCTCTTTCTTTTCTTCACCACTCTTCTTCTTTTGCTCACTACACTCTTTCTTTTGCTCACTTTCCCTCTTTTGATTACTTTCCTTTTGTAACTTCATTTGATCTTCATGAACTTGCTTTGGTGGCAATGGAACAAGAGTAATGGTTTTCCCATTCATTTTCAAAGAGTATTTATTAGAAATGCCGTTGTAATTGACTTGTTTATCAAGCTGCCATTATCGACCCAAAATCATGTGGCCGGCTTGCATTAGAACCACATCGCATAAAACTTCATCCTTGTACTTCCCAATGCTAAGAGAAATAAGCACTTGCTCGTTCACCCTTATCACTCCATTATCATTTAGCCATTGCAACTTATAAGGACACGGGTGCTTGAACGTAGGCAGATTCAACTTCTCAATCATTGTTGTGCTAGCAAAGTTTGTGTAAACTCCCCCATAAATTATCAAACTACACACCTTCTCTTGCACGAGGCATCTAGTTCGAAATACATTAGCTCGCACGCTTGGGTCACCACATTTAGCTAGCAATTCACCTTCTACGGCTTGTCCCTCAATTTCTCTGAACTGGTTAGTTTCCATGACCTTTAATGATGACATAGATTCAATGGAAGCTGTACTCTCCACAGGTGCTTTGGATTTAATTTCATTAGGCATTTGGCTAGGAAATGATTTGCTCCTCCTCTTAGCTTGCTCATAGGCTATAGCAACCATTTCTTCAAACCTATAGCAATCTTCATCCTCAAACATGGAAGCTTTTTTCTTCTTGAAACTACTTAAATTTTGTTTTCTCCTTCCCCCGTTAGGAGTGTCACTTAACTACCTGTGCCTTTTAATTTCTAGATTTCTTACTCGTGTGCTACCCCTTTTAAACTCCTCATCACGCCAACTTTGCTCAAAATTAAAATAAGACATTATCGCTGCCAAAACAAAGATTAGTACAAATAAAGAAAATAAAATTTCCTCACAGCACTCCTTTACGTGTTTCGCTCGATTTATGTCACTCTGATTTTACCGCTCGTGTTTAGCACACAAAATATTGATAACCTCGTAATTTCTCTTTGAAACTCTTTTAAACAAGTTGAACAATATGAATTTATCACAAGTCCCCAACAACCAACCGCACACCCAACAATTAGACTAAGTGCCTTCACAATGTAATACTAAGATCAAGAAACCAAATTCTAGCAATATTAATGAGCCAAACGAATTTCTAGAATTGCTAGAACAATTATAGCAGAATTTCAAACAAAACACCAATGAATATCAAACCCTACGAGTATAGCAATCAAAATTTTCTAGGGTCTTCTAGATTTCCCAACCAAACAGAATTTATATGAATTCAAAATCACAAGATAAAACCTAACAATAAGTATCAATGAGAATAATCTAGGGTTTTGAATTTCCAACTTTCAAGAGTTCACAATTTACAATCTCAAATAAAATCAATTCGCAGTGCTTTAAACCCTAATATCAATAAAACAAACAATTTCTAGGGTTCAAGGAATTCGACTTCTATTATGAGCAATGGCGCCGTAATATCAAACCCCAAACAATGAACAATTCAATTATAGGGTTTAAAGATTTTTTTCACTGTTCACGAAATCACTATTCACTGTTCACTTTTTTTTATTGTTCACGCAGCACTGTTCATACCCACTGTTCACGCGACAATGTTCATGTTTTTTTTTTCAAACAAACCTTAAATCAGGATACGAAATCCCAATTCACAGAATCAAAGACTAGGGCAATGGAATTGAAATAACAAAAAAAAAAAAAGATAGATAACCTGGAGTAGAAGTTCCCTCTGATACCAATGACGCGATCCCAGATCATACTCCTAACCATGTTGTTTATGAATCCTTGACCCGTAGTCTATATTGAGACTAGAACCTTGGAATAGGACAAATTGAAGGCTAATGGAACCTAAACCCAACGCTTAAAGAAGCGCGAATCTCGGTATAGTGAACAACGCCACAATCTAGTGTGGATGGTAGATTGATAAGTCAAGAAACACGTGAATTAATCGATTCAACATGCTCAACATGTTCTTAGAGAACACAAAGAGAAAACTCTCCAATCATAATTGTATTCATCACTTAATTAATAAAACAATATTGAGCCTCCTTTAAATAGGAGCAACAAAACAATAGAATCCTAAAACAATAAGGAAACTATTTCCTATTAAAAATAGGAATCCTAATAAAAAGAAACAAACTAAATATTATTTCCTAATTAAAATAAAAGGCCTATTAAAGAAATAAAGAAGCTGCCAACATAATAATAAAACTAACTACATTCTTCGCTAGCTAGTCGTGAGAACACGCTAGAAAATATAAGGCTGAATTTCGGACTTTAAGGCGTGTCCGCGCTAAACATCACTTCTGCCATTTGGTCACAATTCCCATCTTTAGCGTGCCTACACTTTAAGCAAATACTTCTTCTGATTTTTTCGCCTTTTCCCACTCTAGCTTTCTTCATCTTGAACTTTCATGCCCAATCTTTAAGAACTCCTTGGAATGCATGTTTATCATTTAGCTTCTCCCATCAAGCATGTGAAGTTCTATAGAATTCCTTTTGAATTTCCAAGCTCTATCCTTGTGTGTTATTATGTGTGGATGATTGAATAGAAATTGGAGCTAGGCCGGATCACATCAGGCTCCTAAAGAAATATTCTTAGGCTCTTGTGATGAGGTCAAAAGTTACAAATTGTGGTGTCTTCAAATTAAGAAGATCATGATTACTAGGGATGTGACGTTTGACGAGGCGTCTATGCTCAAGATGACCTCGTTGACAAATAATGGTTCTTCAATACTTGTTGAAAAGAAGAACAAGACGAGAGAGATAGTAGTGGAAATGAAAGTGACTTCGCTGGTTAATACTCGGGTTATGGATTCGGTGGAGGAGTCCAATGAGAAAAAGACGACTCCCGGCGCGAGGTCAAAAATTTTGGCAACGGAATCAGGTCAATAACAGACTATACCATCTTTGGCTAATGGAAGGGAGCCTAGGGCTTGACGTGCAATGGTTCGATATAGGTATGAAGACATGATGGCATACGCATTAGTAGGTTATGGGGATGAGCCAACTTCATATCAGGAAGATATGGATTCTAGCAAGAATGCGAAGTAGAAAGTGGCTATCGAGGACGAGATAGAGTCTCTCCGAAAAAATTGAATTCTTAGTTTGGTGTTCTTTTCAAGGAAAGGTTGATAGCTAAGGGTTATGCGCAAAAGGAAGGGGTGGAATATAATGAAGTGTTCTATCCAGTTTTGAAGCACATCTCGATCCGGGCATTATTGTCTCTGGTAGTACATTTAACCTCGAACTTGAACAATTTGATGTCAAAACTGCATTCTTGCATGGGGACCTAGAGGAAGAGATCTATATATCTTAGCCGAAGAGATTCAAAGTTGTCGATAAGGAAAATATTGTCTGTAAACTTCGAAAGTCATTATACAGATTAAAGCAGTCCCCGCGTGAATGGTACAAGAGGTTTGACACGTTCATGATCGCGCAGAAGTTTACTCGGAGCGAATTTGATCATTGTGTTTACTTTAAAAGGCTCGAATCTGGCAATTTTATCTTTTTACTCTTATATGTTGACGAAATGTTCATTGCTTGCCGGAGCTTGGTAAAGATCAACGTATTGAAAGCTCCGTTAAGTAAGGAGTTTAAGATGAAAGATTTGGATGGAGCGCATAAAAGTTTCGGGATGGAGATCGTGTGAGATAGAAGATGGGAGGATTATGTCTTACACAAAATAAATATCTTGAGAAAGTGGTTGCTCGATTCGGGATGGAAAACTCAAAGCTGGTGAGACTCCCGTTAGCACTGCACTTTAAACTCTCGGTAACAATGGCTCCTAGCTCCAAGGTAGAGGTGCAGTACATTGCTTAAGTTCCTTATGCAAGTACGGTTGGGAGTTTGATGTATGCCGTGGTATGTACTCAACTGGATATTGCTCAAGTCATGAGCATTGTTAGTAGGTATATGGCGAACCCTAGAAAATCGCATTGGCAAGCCATTAAGTGAGTTCTACGATAGTCAATGTGCAATTCACTTGGCGAAGAATCAAGTTCATCATGGAAGAACCAAGCATATTGATATCTGATATCACTTCATTCGGGAAATTATTGAAAATGGTGTTGTAAATCTGGTTAAGATCGGCACCAAAGATAATCCGATAGATATGTTGACAAAGGTTGTCCTATTGGCC
The DNA here is from genome assembly GCA_021464415.1 of Lonicera japonica. Taxonomy (NCBI): domain Eukaryota; kingdom Viridiplantae; phylum Streptophyta; class Magnoliopsida; order Dipsacales; family Caprifoliaceae; genus Lonicera; species Lonicera japonica. The sequence goes on from JAKCWG010000777.1 coordinate 123,563, forward strand.
AAGTTTGAGCATTGCACGACGTCGGTCAATGTCCTTCGGTGTTGATGCCTCTCAGGGGGCGGTGGTCCTAAGGGACTGGCAAGGGTGATAGGGTCTTATTCAATGATTTGATCATGGTGGAGTGCATTAGGGTCTTCTAGAACATCGCTAAGGTGGAGAATTGAAGATTTGGCTCTGTATAGGAGTCATATTCCTATTAGGTTTTATATTGTCCAATTCTTAGTTGGATTTGTATTATCCAAATCCTAGTTGGATTTTTATTATCCAATTTCTAGTAGGTTTTGGCTTTGTGCCATCCTAGACCCATAAGATTTATACTCTATAAATAAACCCCTTGTTATAGGTTTTATTCATGAGTTGTATTCTATTATTTAGTAGCTAGATTATAAAGTATATTTGAAAGAGAATATTAAGAACTCTAATTGGCGGCTAGGGTTTGTTTTGTGCATTGTACTCGGAATTGGTCTCATTAATAATAATTATCACCCAGTGGATTAATGGTGGTTTTGCCGATACTACCTAATTGCTTGTGTACTTGGTTAGTTGTTTTCTTCTTTAATCTCTTATTTTTTGTATTGGTTGAATATCAGTGGTTCTTATTTCTTGAATTATTGTACGTATAATTGTCGAGTCGATCTTAGTAGAACAATTCTAGATACCGAGCTCCGTCATTGCATGCGTATAATGACACAGTAGTTCTTAGCATCACTTTATTTATTTTTGACAGTTTTTGCTTGTGGAAGTGGGACAAGTATGTAGGTCTATCTGAAGCCTTAGCCTCGACAATGAGAAGGGCTCATGTTATGCATCCTATAATTGCAGTTCAACTAGAGTGGTCCTTGTGGACAAGAGATGTCGAAAAAGAAATATTTCCTAGTTGCTGGTGAGACATTTATTTAATTACTTAATTTTCAAAGTGTGCCGTTTATTTGTTGGGACAATAAAAATTCACAGTTTGACAAATTTGAAGCCTTGCAAACAAATATATATAAAAACTATTTCACGATTGATTTTTGTTCGATGTTCCGAGTCTAATATAGTAGTATACGAGGCTATTTCATGGCCACATAGATTGCAGATTAGACGGTTTAATCACTCCATATATTTGACTTATAATTACTCCACACATAAGCATTGGGCCCACCTCCACCTAGGCCATCGATAGGTCCTATCCGAGTTCCATTCATAGTAATGTCCATATATTTGACTCATAATTACTCCACACATGAGTGTTGGGCCCACCTCCACCTTAGCTGTTGATAGGGCCTATTCGAGTTCCACTCATAGTAATCATATTGCCTTGCAATACCAGAGTGGATTTTTTTCTTTTCCAAAATGCCTCGTTACTTATAAGTGCTTCTACCTGTGAGAATCCGGATCCCCGACCCGAGAAGTCGTCATTCTCGGTATCTATGTATTAAAAAAACGTATTTCGTAGAGTCTCCAGTTTGTTTTACAAGAAAACAAACAAAAGATTGTATGAAGGATAATTCGAAAGTGAATTATCTTTCGTACGTTTGAAACCAAAGATTCATTAATAATTTATTTTGCTAGGATTTGGGAACTATGTTACGAATTGGAAAGGTGTTAGGCATCCAATTTGCCCTTTCGGTCTATTAATGGATCATGTATTTAATTCATATTTTAGATATCTTGCAAGTAGTTTAAATTGCTTTCAAAATAGTCCTTTCTAGATAAATTTATTTTAAAACATTATTTTGAAATCAAACTCGAGCTTTGCGAGCGCCTACATATTCATTCGTAGAATGAAATTAGATTCTCGTAGTTCCATTTATTTGGAAACTATTTTTGTATTTTTGTTTTGTTTTGAAAACATGCCAAAATGGATTTTAGATTTCTTGTAAAACTTAAAAAGGACTTATTTTGAAAGCAGTGGACTTCTTTGCAAGTTATCTAATTTTTTGTATTTAAAACTCGTATTTAAATGTAGTATTAAAATTCAGAAAGGTTATAGAAAGACGTACCTGATGCGCTTGAAGAAGAAAGACTGCTTGCTTGCTCCTTTCTCTCTAGAAGTTCCTCTCTCTAGACTTTCTCTCTAAAACCTTCTCTCTCTTTAATTTTCTCTCTCTAACCTTCTCTCTCACTAACTTTCTCTCTCTAAATTTTATCTCTCTAACCCTCTCTCTCTAAAAGGTTTCTCTCTCTCTAAAAAGACTCTCTAATAATCTTGACAGAGTTTCTTCTTACTAAAAACTCCATTGAGTGTTGATGCCTAAAATGAGATGTGACATCCCGTTTAATCATCTCTCTCAAATCACGACCTGTATCACGTATAAGGCAGAATCGGGATCCGGATAGCCAAATTGGGTTCTAGAAAGGTTGGCATGGTTTGGAAACTTCTAACTAGTCATATTAACTTATTTAAGTGTGTTATAATGACCCTAAGTCATTTCGGGTGGTTTGGCCGGAAATCGGTTCGAAAATCACAAGTTTCGATCATACGCGATTAATGATTTTTACCCGACTTTGGAAGACCATAACTTCTATATCTGAACTCCAAATGAGTCCCCGTTTTCAGCCACGTCTTCATCTCAATCTTCTCTAAAACTTTTATGTTTTGGCCGAGACCCAATTCCAGGTCCTTGATGCCCAAAAGTGGGTGCGAAGTCGAGATGTTAACCAAAAACTGAAGGAGGCAGAAATTAAACCATGTAGTCGACTACATGGAACTGAGGTGAGTCGAACACCTCATGTAGTCGACTACATTAATAGTGGGGAGTCGACTACATCGTACTGGTGAGGTTTTTTATATATCTCCTCCTCCTCCTTTCTTCATTTTAACCCCACCATCGGAGAGCCTTAAGAGAGAGAATTGAGGAGTAATTTGAGGGGATAAAGAGAAATCACCCAAGGCTTGTTCTTCCACACCAAATCATCATCATCATCATCTTCATCCTCTCCCTCCTTTGGTTCACCATTTCTAGGGTTTAAAGCTTCAAATTGGGGGATTACGTACTCGTGCTTCTCCGGCTCAATTCTTCGGCGATTCTTCGAGGGATTGACCCTCATAAGGTGGGAACAATAGTATTTAAACTTCTTTTTAAGTTATTATAATGTATTTAAACCAAATCAATCCAAAGCTGTTTTACTCAAAGTTGCATATGCATGGGACTTGGGTCAACTTCTTGGGATAACTTTGATAGATTTGCATCATATATGACATCAATAACGATTTTAGACAGAAATCCCTTATTGGATATGATTTATATGAAAGTTTGGTATATAACCTTCAAGTACGCATATGGGTATATACGCTAAACTTTGATATGCTTATATATGATGTCATATATGGGATTTAGAGTATATTTTGGACAAAGTTACATATATTAGTGGTATTGTTGTTGTGTTTTTAGTTATAAACTATATTTATGAGATTTTCTACTTACCTAGCCAGTCCGTAAGTATGCTGGTCAAATACATATATATGTTTTGAATAAATGAAGTCTTTCAATCATAGTGGGAGGCTATTTGGGAACTCATACACATTGTTTATTGTATTAGACTTGGCTTGGGGCCAAATTGATGAAAACATGTGAAACCTCCCAAACTAATGATTTTCTGGTTTACTTTATTAACTGACGGACTTGGCAGATCTTGTTCAATCTCAACAACAATACCACTACGTGTTTTACAAAGCATATAAGTACCCATAACATGGATGGATATATATATATATACGAGTTGTACGAATACATATGGAATGTATGTATATTCATATCTTTATATGTTGGATTTCTATATTTTATGATTCCTAGATTTGATGCGTTTATTATTATTTGGATGTATTATCGGATGGCCACACCGTTCGTACTAGATAGATGGTGATTACCTGTAGCGTATAGCCTTGATGGCCACCCCGTACTTTGAACTGATCATCCCAAGTTTCGTGAGTTAGAAACTTCTAAAGCCATTAAGAGGTGGATACTGAGTGTAGTGCCTATATCGAGTTGAAGAACATGGTGATTAGAGACTGGGTTGGTGAAAACAAGATTGTTGCATTCCTCGATAAGTGAGAAGAGAGAAAGAGGGTGCATAAGGAAAGTTCTATCTTCAACAACCTAGTTTGTGTATATCGACTAGTGGAAAGCACTCATGTTTGGTCAGTATCTCCTTCCATTGAAACTCTTATAGAGGTTGTGGCTTGTTAAAGAGAATGACTTGGATTACTTTAGTCATGCAGTCTCTTTTCACTATCATTTGATAAGATTATTCCTGTTGTTCTAATCTTTGAGTTCGGAATCTTTCTTCATTGGCAATTAGTCTTCTCTTTTAAGGAAGGACAGCCATATAGAATTCAGAGCCACTCGTACATTGGGCTGATAGCTATCCTATGGGAATTTCAAGGACAAAATTTATTAAGGAGGGGAGATTGTAACACCCAGTTTCCTTATCTTTTGCAAATCACGACCCATATTGCGTATAAAACATAATTTGGCTTCGGATGGCCAAATTGGGTTCTGTAAAAGTTGGTATGGTTTGGAAACTTCCAACAAGTCATATTAACATATATAAGTGTGTTATAATGACTATAAGTCATTTCGGGTTTCTCGGACGGAAATCGGTTCAAAAATCACAAGTTTCGATCCTACGCGATTAATAATTTTTACCCGACTTTAGAAGACCATAACTTCTTCATTCGAACTCCAAATGAGTCTCCGTTTTCGGCCACGTCTTCATTTTATTGCCCTCTACAACTTTCGTGTTTGGCCGAGACCCAATTCCAACTCCTTGATGCCTAAAAGTGCGTGCGAAGTCGAGTTGTTGACCAAAAACTGAAAGAGGTAGAAATTACCTCATGTAGTCGACTACATGAACAGTGGGGAGTCGACTACATCGTGCTGGAAAGGTTTTTTATATATTTCTTCTTCTCCTTTCTTCCCCATTTCACCCCACCATTGGAGAGCCTTTAGAGAGAGAAGTGAGGAGGGATTTGAGGGGAAATTGAGAGATCAATCTATGTGTATTATCCCCCACCAAATCATTATCATCATCATCTCCATCATCATCTTCATCATCTTCTCCACCTTCATCCACCATTTCTAGGGTTTATAGCTACAATTTGGGGGTTTTCGCTTCTACGCGGTTCCAGCTCGATTCATTGGCAATCCTTCGAGGGATTGACCCTCCTAAGGTGGGAATAATAGTATTTTAACATATTTTCGTACAATTACAACTTTTTCATCTCAAATCAAACTAAACCTAGGGTTTTTCTACCTAAATTGTACATTCATGGGGTTCGGGTGGATTTCTGATGCGAACTCGGATCGTCTTTTCTACCAGTTTGATGGATCCTCAACCCAACCCTTGATAACAAGAATCGAACCTTGGAAAACGTCGATAGATGGAGGGCGGAGACCTCAACCCAACCCTTGATAACAAGAATCGAACCTTGGTATAAGTCGAATGACGCCACAATCAATTGATGGAGAATTGATTGATAAGTCAAGAACAATACGAATTAAAATTAATTCAAACTGTTCAACAAGTTCTTAAGAACTTAAAGGAGCGAAACACTCAAATTCGTAATAATCAATCTGCCTTAAACAAAAGCGTTAACTCCTTTAAATAGGAGGAAAACAACCCTAAAACGAAAAATAACACAAACGGGCGAAGCCCACTTCGAAAATAAAGAATAGTCTAGAACAAGCCCAAAACACACTTAGCAGGCCCAACTCTAATATAATAATTATCCTCAATCCATGGGCTTCAACAATGCAAAAATAATAATAATAATAATAATAATAATAATAATAATAATAATAATAATAATAAAACGCCATGAAATAATTCAGACGTGTGGTTCCAATTCTTCTTGGCTAAGCATTATTTTCCATTCGTGCTCTTCATCTCCTTGAATGCTTCTCCAAGCGTCAGCTTTATTCATCAGCTCGTGGACCATGCTCATGAGTGCTTCCTTCATCTTCCTTGCTCTAGCTCGGGTGATCGGACCACTTGGAACCCGGATGGAATCTGCATAGTCTTCACTCCATGATCCAGCTCCAGTGCTATCCTTGGGCTCATCATTCCCCTCCTCTTGAAAAGGAATTGTCCTCAATTCGTCACCTGCACTAAACGGACTTAGATCAGCAACATTAAATGTAGCACTCACATTATACTCACCTGGCAAATCAAGTTTGTAGGCATTGTCATTGATTCTGTGCACTACTTGAAATGGTCCATCTCCTCTCGGTAACAGCTTAGAACGCCTTTGAACAGGAAAGCGTTCCTTCCTCAAGTGCAACCAAACCCAATCCCCTGGTTCGAAAACCACCTTCTTCCGTCCTTTGTTCACTTGTTGCACATACTGTTCAGTCCTTCGCTCGATATTTTGCCTCGCCTTCGCTTGGATCTGTCTAACAAATTCAGCCGTTTTCCTGCCATCTAGGTTAGCATGCTCAACAGGTAATGGTAATAAATCCAAAGGAGCCAGCGGATTAAAACCATATACAATTTCAAAAGGAGAAAACTTAGATGCAGAATGAACAGATCGATTATATGCAAACTCAACATGAGGCAAACATTCTTCCCACTCTTTCAAGTTCTTCTTAATTATGGCACGCAACAAAGTGGATAAAGTTCTATTTACTACCTCTATTTGACCATCAGTCTGTGGGTGACAAGTAGTAGAAAACAACAATTTAGTGCCCAATTTTCCCCACAAAGTCTTCCAAAAGTAACTTAGAAACTTTGCATCCCTACCAGAAACAATGGTTCTAGGCATGCCATGCAATCGCACAATCTCTTTGAAGAACAGATTAGCAATTCGTGGTGCATCATCAGTTTTATGACACGCAATGAAGTGAGCCATTTTAGAAAATCTATCAACCACCACGAAAACAGAATCATTCCCATATTTAGTCCTAGGCAAACCCAACACAAAATCCATAGAAATATCAACCCAAGGGTCACTAGGAATGGGCAATGGAGTATATAAACCATGAGGGTTTAACTTAGACTTTGCTTTCTTACAAGTAACACATCTCTCATAAATTCTTTGAACATCCTTTTTGATATGATCCGGTCTAGCTTCAATTTCTATTCAACCATGGTGGTTTGTGGCATTATAAATGATGATCCGTACCTGATGAATTACAAGGATAGAGCATGGAAATTCAAAAAGAATTCCATAGAATTTCAAGACTCCTATATTATTTCCTTAATTATTTAGGAGTTTATTTTAGTTGTCTTATTTTATTATTCAATTAGGAATTAGATTAGTAGTTTCCTTTTTGAATAAGTTTCCTTATTATTTATTATTAATTTCCTTGTTGCCTTAGGAATATTCTAGGAGTTATTATTTTCCTTTTCTATGTAGGAAATAGTTTCCTTTTTGAATTAGGATTCTTAGGCTTGTTTACTCCTATTTAAAGGAGGCACATTATTGTTTTATTAAAATAAGTTATGATGATTAATTAAATTGAGAGCTTTCTCTTTGTGTTCTTTAAGAGCATGTTGAACATGTTGAATTGAGTAAATTCAATTGTTCTTGACTTATCAATCTATAAATCACACTAGATTGTGGCGTCATTCATTATACCGAGGTTCACGCTTCTTTAAGCGTTGGGTTGAGGTTTCCGCCTTCCATCTTTCGACGTATTCCAAGGTTCTTGCTACGTTTGTAGTTCAAGGGTTGAGGATCCATTAGACTGGCTAGAAAAGACGATCCGAGTTCGCGTCACTTTTTCATGTGAGGCCAAAAGAAGTGTTCGTGCAATACCCCTAAAGTTTTAGTTACACCAAAATGTCCCATTAGACTCCCACCATGCGCTTCTTTAACAAGCAACTCGCGCAATGAACACTTAGGCACACAAAGTTTATTTTCACGCATTAAGAACCCATCATGCCTAAAGTACTTATCAAACGCCAATTTTTCACATGCATTGAATATATCTCTAAAATCAGCGTCTTCACAGTACAAATCCTTAATGTATTCAAATCCAAGCAACTTAGCATCTAAAGTAGCAATTAAGGCATACCTGCGCGATAAAGCATCCGCTACAACATTCTCTTTACCTTGCTTGTACTTGATAACATATGGAAAAGTTTCTATGAACTCAACCCACTTGGCATGGCGCTTGTTTAGCTTTTGTTGTCCCTTCAAGTGCTTCAACGATTCATGATCCGTGTGAATCACGAACTCCTTCGGCCAGAGATAGTGCTGCCATGTATCCAACGCTCTCACCAATGCATAAAGCTCCTTGTCATAGGTAGGGTAATTTAAGGTCGCCCCACCTAGCTTCTCACTAAAGTATGCTATTGGCCTTCCTTCCTGCATAAGAACAGCACCAATTCCATTTCCTGAAGCATCGCATTCGATTTCAAAGGTTTTTGAAAAGTTAGGTAAGGATAACAAGGGGGCGTTACTTAGCTTGCTTTTTAGTAGTTCGAATGCCTTCTCTTGCTCCTCTCCCCATTTGAATCCCACATTCTTTTTGATTACTTCAGTCAATGGCGCCGCAATCGTACTAAAGTCCTTCACAAACCGCCGGTAGAAACTAGCAAGTCCATGGAAGCTCCGCACTTGCCCAACACTTGTAGGGCTTTGCCATTCTTGAATTGCTTTCACTTTTTCTTCATCAACCTGAATCCCTTGTGCACTCACAACAAAACCAAGAAATACAAGCCTATCCGTGCAAAAGGTGCACTTTTCAGGTTAGCATATAACTTCTCCCTACGCAAGACATCTAAAACGAATTTTAAATGCAGAACATGATCATCTAGACTCTTGCTATAGATTAGGATATCATCAAAATACACCACAACAAATCTGCCAATGAATGATCTCAAAACATGGTTCATTAATCTCATGAAAGTACTAGGTGCATTAGTCAAACCAAAAGGCATAACTAACCATTCATATAAACCATATTTAGTTTTAAAAGCAGTTTTCCATTCATCGCCTTCTTTCATTCTAATTTGATGGTATCCACTTTTCAGATCAATTTTAGAGAATACACTAGACCCATGCAACTCATCAAGCATATCATCTAAACGTGGAATGGGGTGGCGATACTTTACCGTGATATTATTTATGGCTCGGCAGTCCACGCACATTCTCCACGTTCCATCCTTCTTTGGTACTAGCAAAACCGGCACCGCGCATGGGCTCATACTCTCCCTCACGTACCCTTTCTCCAACAGCTCCGTCACCTGCCTTTGAAGCTCCTTCGTTTCCTCCGGGTTACTCCTATAGGCTGGTCGGTTTGGAATGGATGCTCCGGGTACAAAATCAATTTGGTGTTCTATCCCTCGGATGGGTGGTAGACCACTTGGTATGTCCTCCGGAAGGACGTCTCCAAAATCCTGCAACAAAGAGATAATAACACTAGGCAAAGAAGAATTTAGCTCGTTAGTATTCAAAAGCGCTTCTTTGTACACAAGTACAAGAAGTTGATTACAATGCATCGCTCTTTTCACTTCACTAGCTCTCGCATAAAAATTCTTTTGCCTCCTCTCAAACTTGCTCTCAATTACAATCACTGGTTTTTCCACTCTACCCTCTTTTTTCTCAACTTCCTTCCTTTTTCCCTCACTCTCTTTCTTTTCCTCACCATTCTCTCTCTTTTTCTTCTCAGCTCTCCTTTGCTCTTCCTCATTTTGCAACTTCAACTGGTCGGCATAGGCTTGCCGTGGTGGTAAAGGTGTAAGAATGACGGTTCTTTTGTTCATCTCAAAGGAGTATTTATTGGTGAAGCCGTCGTGTTTAACCCTTCTATCATACTGCCAGGGTCGACCCAAAAGTATATGGCCGGCTTGCATGGGAACCACATCACAAAGTACTTGATCTTCATACTTCCTAATGCGAAAGGAGACCAACACTCGCTTGTCCACCCTCACTTCCCCGCTATCATTTAGCCATTGAAGCTTGTACGGTGTAGGGTGCTTTGTTGTCAACAATGCTAGCTTTTCCACCATCGTTGTGCTAGCTACGTTTGTGCAACTACCACCGTCTATCACCAAGCTACACACTTTGCCTTGCACTAGGCATCGCGTGTGGAAGATATTTTCACGCTGCTCGTCATCATCCCTTGCTTGCACATTAAGGGCTCTCCTTGCTACTAGCAACTCGCCCTGGATGGGATCCTCCTCTTCTTCGATGTCCTCTAAAGGTGGCATAGCTTCAGCGCCTTCTTCGTCCGTCTCATATCCCCCATTATCTAGAAGAATCATTACTCGTTTGTTCGGACATTGAGTGGCAATGTGGCCTCTCCCTTGACACTTCCAACAGATGATATCCCGATTTCGGCTAGTAGGAGCACTGGTGGTGTTAGGGGCTGCCTTAGCTTGGCTTCCGCTACTAGCTTCCGGCTTCGAATCAACCTTCGTCTTTGGAATGGCTGCCTTGTCATCCTTTTTCCACGGGCTTGGTTTCCATGGGGATGAGTAGGAACTTTGGCTTGGCTTGGTATTACTAGCCCTCCTCTTGAGCTGTCTCTCTATTTTAATTGCCGTGTGAACCAAATCTTCAATCTCGACATACGGTTGCAATTCAACCACATTAGCAATTTCTCGATTCAACCCACTCAAGAACCGCGCCATGGTTTGCTCTCTATCCTCATCAACCCTGGCCCGAATCATGGCCACTTCCATTTCTTTGTAGTATTCGTCAACACTACGGTTTCCTTGCGTAAGCCCCTGCAATTTTTGGTACAAGTCCCGATAATAGTGGTCGGGTACAAACCGCTTCTTCATCAACCGCTTCATCTCATCCCAAGTCGCAACTGGACCTTCATCACTACGCCTTCGCTCTGTCATCAAGCGATCCCACCAAACAAGTGCATAATCGGAAAATTCGATAGCCGCCAATTTTACTTTCTTTGATTCGGAGTAGTTATGGCAAGCAAACACCAATTCTACTTTCTTGACCCACTCAAGATAGGCCTCGGGGTCGTTCTTGCCTTGGAAGGATGGAATCTTCATTTTGATCCCATTCATGCTATCATCCTCCTGATTAAGTCTCCCATTAAATCGTCTACCGTTCCGTCTGTTAGCGATTACCGAATCAACATCGCTAGCCCCATCGTTTTGGCCATCCCGGTAATAGTTATCAGAATTGTACTCAGCCCTCCTATCTCTAGGCTGCGGCCTTCCACTTCTTTGAGCACTATGTAATTGGCCAGGTTGCTCAAGTTGGGAGCTCTCAACTCTATCAACCTTTACCCGCATTCGCTTCATCTCACTGCTCATCTCCTCTACTTGCTCCTTGAAGCTACCCAACTCTTCTCTTAGCATTTTTCGTAAGCCAATCGTCATCGCTTCCTGGTACAATTTCGGATCGAAACTAGGGTAATCCCCTTCATTACCACTGGACATAATTGATGCAAAACAGAGGTTAGCACAAATAAAGAATATAGATTTCCTCACTGCACTCCCTCACGTGTTTCGCTCAAGAATAATGTCACTCTTGATGATTTGTTAATATTGGTAACCTCGCTGATGCACCTTTGGAACTTTAACAAACAAGTTGAATAGTCTGAATTTACCGCACGTACTCAACAATCAATCGCACACCCAACAATCAGGGTGGACGTATTCCACAATACCAAAGGCTCAAGGAACAAGTATATCGATAAGAAACAAGAATCCCAATAAATATGGACACGATAAGAGGCGAAAAGGACGAAAAATAGGTGCGAAAATTGGTCTTCAGGTAAAGTGATTTTCGGAATCCTTGGACCCAATAGAACCCAAGTCCAAAAAGAAATAGTTGCGAATTCCGGTAAATTTTGTACTCTTGTTTTTTTTTGTTTTTTTTTTTTTTTTGTTTTTTTTTGTTTTTTGATTCCGGGTCTCTCGACTTCTACTTTAATCTGGTGTAGTCGAAATTTTCAGATTTCGAAAACTCGACAAATCGCAATCAAAACAGCAGTCAGATCTGAAGTTTAAGAGCTAGGGTTCATATGCGGCAATCGAAACTTACCAATCGAGATTCTAACCCTAACAGCAATCGAAAGTAGAAACCGCAACAAGAGACAAGCCCGAATTTAACACCAAATAGCAATCACAGAATAAGGACTTACACGTAGATACCAAATCGCAAATCGCAATTCAACACGTAGATACCAAATCGCAAATCGCAATTCTAGGGTTTGTGCTTTCGGGATTATAATCCTAACAGATTCGAAATAAATAGCCTCAACAGATTTTTTTTTGACAAGAACAGATACGAATTGGATCTAGATCAATTTTTTTTTTATTTTTTATTTTTTTTATTTTTTTTTTTTTTAAATCGATAATAAGAACCCTAATTAGATTAAAAGGCACGAATTAAAAAGAGCAGAAAATTAAAACGATAGATAAAACCTGGTTAGAAAAGTTCCCTCTGATACCAATGATGCGAACTCGGATCGTCTTTTCTACCAGTTTGATGGATCCTCAACCCAACCCTTGATAACAAGAATCGAACCTTGGAAAACGTCGATAGATGGAGGGCGGAGACCTCAACCCAACCCTTGATAACAAGAATCGAACCTTGGTATAAGTCGAATGACGCCACAATCAATTGATGGAGAATTGATTGATAAGTCAAGAACAATACGAATTAAAATTAATTCAAACTGTTCAACAAGTTCTTAAGAACTTAAAGGAGTGAAACACTCAAATTCGTAATAATCAATCTGCCTTAAACAAAAGCGTTAACTCCTTTAAATAGGAGGAAAACAACCCTAAAACGAAAAATAACACAAACGGGCGAAGCCCACTTCGAAAATAAAGAATAGTCTAGAACAAGCCCAAAACACACTTAGCAGGCCCAACTCTAATATAATAATTATCCTCAATCCATGGGCTTCAACAATGCAAAAATAATAATAATAATAATAATAATAATAATAATAATAATAATAATAATAATAATAATAATAATAAAACGCCATGAAATAATTCAGACGTGTGGTTCCAATTCTTCTTGGCTAAGCATTATTTTCCATTCGTGCTCTTCATCTCCTTGAATGCTTCTCCAAGCGTCATCTTTATTCATCAGCTCGTGGACCATGCTCATGAGTGCTTCCTTCATCTTCCTTGCTCTAGCTCGGGTGATCGGACCACTTGGAACCCGGATGGGATCTGCATAGTCTTCACTCCATGATCCAGCTCCAGTGCTATCCTTGGGCTCATCATTCTCCCTCTAAAACCTTCTCTCACTAACTTTCTCTTACTAGACTTTCTCTCTCTAACTCGCTGTCTAAGAATTCTCTCAAAGAAAAAGACTCTCTAACAATTTTGGTAGAACTTCACCTTACTAAAAACACTAGTGAGTGTTGATGATCCCAAATGAGACCCCAAGGGTCCTATTTATAGGGAAATTTCCGCCAAAAATGCTCCAAAAGAGGCCAACCGCAGGGGGTAGCCGCAAGGGGTGCGGCTGGGGCATGCGGTTGGGGCGTGCCAACGCGTCCGGAATTGGAGTCTTTCTTAGCGGTCTTCTATATGCATGATGACTCAGGAATAGATGCAAGATGCTTGTTTTAAGAAAAAAAATGTTCACACGAGGGTCGTGGATTGGGGTGTTCACAAAGAACATGAGGGCAAGGGAAGAAGTTGATCTGAAAATTTAAAATAGGAACACGTGTGCGCATTCAGGTCCACTGAATATGAAAATTTAGATCCCACCTCATACACACCAGGGGATGAATTATGAACACTGAATCTGCAGAACTTCTTCATCTCTATTTCCAAATTTTCCTCCATTTTCGGTGTGAGTTTGGTTGTCCACAGCACAGACTTGGCTCTTCTCTTATAGATCATATCCATTTGTTTTACCCTCGTACATTCCAGAAGAAAATATCCTAGCATCAATCGCTCAACACTAATTCAACACGGTGAAGTAAAAAAATTCTAATAATAGGATAAATAAATTAACCTGTGACGAATTTAAATTAACAAAATCAATCAGTCTATTTTTAGCCCATTGTCTAGTCTAATCTGACGTTGTGAACAATTGAAACGTAAGTTCAATATATCTTCATACTGAAAAAACTAAAAGTATACCGGATTGGATCGACTTGTTTTTAATTTTTTAAAGAGTCTTTAATCATAATCCATCCACGTAACATACATCCTAAAAATGACAGATTGAAATGGTCAATAATATATGAACACATAATGTACGTCCTTAAATGTTACACAAAAAAAGTTTTTGATATTTTTTTGCATAATTATGTAGTAATGATGGATCTTGTTTAATTGATCTTGATTAGTAGATTTTAAATATTAAATTTTGAATTTTGAATTTTAAGTTATGGCATTTTTAATGTAGACAAAATTATTAGTATGTGAGAGTTTATTTTGTGTATATTATTGGTGTGAGTGTTTTAACTTTGATGTGATATTTTGATGTGTGTATAAAACTCATCAAATGGTGTAGAAATAATGCATACCATAACATGTGTATTTTTAACCATTAGATTCGTATAACTTTTGGAGAAATTTTTTGTCAAAGATTTCAATTAAAAAATATTTAAATTTTTTAAAAAAAAATATCTTAGGCGACGTGCGAGTTATAATTACGTCTCTCAAGTTACTCCTAGGAGATGCACAAACATAATACATCACCCAAAAGTATCGCCCCCACAAATTTTCACGAATATTTTAAATAATTTGAAATTTTCAAATTACTTTAGGCGACGTAATTTTCAAATAATTTGTATTATACTTTAGGCGACGTAGTTTTTAAATAATTTGTAGTATACTTACGTCTGCCAAGAGTGTGGTTATAAATTGAATCTTTCCTCCCCTTTCCATTCTTTACGAGCCCTAACTTCTCTTCTCTCTCAAACACCACCACCTCTGGCACCCTCGTCTCTTTTCCTCCTCTGTCCCCCACCCCTCACTCTCTCCCCACACACGATTTCTTCTCTCTCTTCTCTCCTACATCGCCTACACATCCATCCCCCCTCTCTCTCTCGCTCTCTCTCTCTCTCTCTTTGTCTCTCCTACATAGCCTATTTCAATTTGGTAAGCTTCTCACTCTCCATTTCTATTGGTTTGCAATTATGGGGCTTGAATAGGCGTTATTGCATGAAATTAGATAGTGTGGCTTGTATTCGAGTAATTGTTTCTCTGTGCCTGTTACCATAATTGTGTTATCAGCTGTATGAATTAGTCCAAACACCAATCCAAACTTGTTAATTGTGCTCCATTTTTTCCCAAATGCTCAGAGCAATATTGACTACGTAATGGAGTAATTGTTCCTATCTGCCTGTTACCATAATTGTGTTATCAGCTATATGAATTAGTCCAAACACCAATCCAAACTTATTAATGGTGCTCCATTTTCCCCCAAATGCTCAGAGCAATATTGAATGCTTAATGGATTATTGGCCCTAGTAATGGATTACTGGTCCCAATAATGTATGTTTGTTTGTTTTATTTTAAGTTTCCTATTCTGGTGGATCATCCAAACCCTTTTTACACATAATTAAAAGGAAAAAGAATTGAAACAGCCTTTAAGAAACACCTTTTAGTATGCCCATAATGAAATTTTTATTCCTATTTCTAAATTGTGGAGTACTCATCTTCCTTTCTACTGCTTTTTCTCTCACTTTCAGTACTAATAAATACATATATAACAGATATTTAAACACAATGGGTGCATGTATTTAACAAATTAAATAACTCTATTGGCATAATTATATACATATATTTTTCATCTATATTAAGCATGAACATGAGATATGATACTGTTTGCTTTATTTTTGGCAGGTATGAGCTTTGCTGCACTATTTTGTCTTAATTTGTTGTATAATAGCCTCAAAATATAAACCTTCATATTAACAGGTTAGTAGGTGTGAATTCAAGCATTTGGTAGTTCAGTTAAATTAAATTGTGATTTGATACCCTTTGCTCTGTGTGGACCATAATTTGATGAGCCGCAATGTGAAATATGTTGGAGAACTAGAGTTTTCAATTCTTCAATATCAAATTCAATTCAATTAGGGCAAAACATAAATTGAAACTAAAATTGGGGTGAAATTGAGATTAGGGTTTCAATTAAGATTCAAGTCGCGATGTTGCTTGCGATTGAATCTCAATTGAAACGCTAAACTTCAATTTCAATTCAATTCAAATCAATTAAAGCAAAACTAAAATTGAAACTAAATTTGAAACTGAAATTGAAATTGAGATTCAAGTCAGGATGCCTCCGAGAGTGTATGCGACCAGGAAGAAGTCGAGCCTAGAGGTGCAGTACGATGAGCTGCAGCAAGCCTTGTTGAGCAAGGGCCCCCCAGCCCTCTGCCTCCCAACCATCTCAGTCACCGGCGTTGCCGCTGGTGCTCTCTAGCCCGTTTACACATTCGACCACCGGCAACACCGCGACCACCACGACCACTGCCGGCCTCCCCGTACGCAGCATTCACTCTGGCATATTGTAGCGGAGGCCACCATATCAGGTAATACCCTTAGATCTCTTTAATTACAAATCATAATTCTAATTTATTCATTGTTATTGACTGATTAATTTATATGCTTTTATCCATAGGTATGCAGGCCTCCTCTAGTAACAAGAAGAGATGAGTAGTCACCGGGAAGAAGACGGCAACGATCGTCCGTACGTCCAGGAAGTCACATGTGACATACAACCTTGTCAATGTAGTACCCGACGTTTGGAAAAATGCATCTATCGGAGCAGACGATGCTCTTCGACTACCTATCGGTAATTCTAGTAAACTTTTTTTTGCCTTACTAAATTTTATTCTTATTTGTACTAATGTTTCTTCTTGTTTAGTTTGTAGGAGAGTTATGACATCGATCCCACTGATAAGGCGCTCATCACGTGGATACAGAAGAAGGCTGCAGATCGTTTCAAGGATTGGAAGTACAAGATCCAAAAAAACTAGCAAACGCAAGGCGATGCTCCCATTCTAGTGGAGTTCATACATCGCTTGGACTAGTGGGAGTGGTTATGCAACCACTTCAAGGCCAAGGATTTTCAGGTAACTTTTCATTTGTTTTACTTATTTTTTTTATTTTGTTTTATATAATTTATATGTTTATAAATACTTAAATAAATACAACTGTTTGTATCTTGCAGGAATTGGGCATGCAAATGGCCCAAACCCAGGACTCCAAGAATAAGAAGGTCCACAGTGGGGAAGGGGGGGGGGGGGCTTTGTCCTCCGGGCTCATGCGCCTCACCACACTACTTATGTCGAGGCGTACAAGAAGTACGACCCCGACTGCGTGGTAAATATTTTTTATACAATACTTTAATTATTATTATTTAGATAGTATTTAATTCTAATAACTTATATGACACTTATTATTATTTGCAGATGGCCGTTCAGTCCGTGAGGACTGCCGAGGTGGAGAAGATGATGGCTGATTTGCCTCTGATTGATGAAGCGTTTGACGATACGTCGCCGGCTAGCACCCCGGCCCCAGTCCTCTTTTACGAGACTTAGGTCTCTGTCCTTGAGATAGCAGTGTGTCCTTCGAGAGGGATGAGGGTGAGAGGCTTAGGGAGCGGCTCCCTGAAGCTGCCGCCGAAGAGACGCCCATCATCGCCGACGGATAGCGGCAGATCTACGGAGCTCGAGGCTGAGGTCACCCAGCTTAGGGCACATGAAGCTCTGATACAAGAGCAGCTTCACAAGGAGAGTGCCAAGCGATAGAGGGAGAGGGTCGAGCGAGAGAGGGAGAGACTCGATTTTGAGCGCAAGGTGCAAGCTCAATTCGAGTATATGTTCAAAGCGGCCAGGATTCAACCGCTGAATCTTCCCTTGGATGGCTCTCCTCCCTAAAACAGTGTTAGAACAATTTCTCTTACTTGTATTGAATTTTTTTTAACATTAATTGTAAAGTATTTTGAACATTTGAACTATTTTTATTGTTGAATGGAATTGATTAAATTTTGATAGTTTATTTGACATATATTTATTTAATGAAAATGATTGCATGAATGATAAATTGGACAGGTTGTATTTGCTATTGAATATTGCGCGCATGTTGTACATGTGCAAGTGTGGCTGCACACAAAAACTAGGATTAATCTAGATTACTACTGGCCCCAGTAATTTGGACTATTGGCCACAGTTACTACGCCAGTAATCCAGATTAGTGCCTATGTATATTTTGTTTATTATTGTGACCAGTTCTTAGGCGATGTAGGTGCGTGGCGTAGGCCTACACTTAGGAGACGTACTATATAATACATAGGTGGCCTAGGTTGTACCTGTTCAGAGACGAAGGATAATACCTTTGTGGCTTAGGTTTACCTCTTAAGAGACGGAGGATAATAACTTCGCGGCCTAGTTGTACCTCTTAAGCGAGGTAGTATACCAACGTGGCCTAGGTATCCACCTTAGACGACGTAGGATAATAGATGGGTGGCCTAAATATACCTCTTAAGAGATGTAGCACAAATACCAAGGTGGCCTAGGTATATAACCTTAGACGACGTAGAATAATATATGCGTACCCTAGGTTTACGTCTTGGCAAACATAAGCTAATACGAATGTTGCCTAGGAGTTCCACCTTAGCTGACGAAGGATAATATCTGCGTGCCCTAGGTTTCCTTCTTAGTAGACGTAAGATAATACGAAGGTTGCCTTGGTGTACCTCTTAGGCGACATAATATAACACTTACGTGGCCTAAGTGTAATATCTTTGACGACGGAGGATAAAAGTTAGGTGGCCTAAGTGGCCACTAAGATGATATCCTAATAACATATCTCGCCTAAGACCTTCGGCGACAAAAATTAGGCGAAGGATCTAAGGCGGTGTAAAAACTTCTCTTAGGCGATGGATATGAAACGTTGCCTAAATCTCCTCCTTAGGTAGTGGATCCATCATGGAAGTTGATGTCTCGAGAGTATATTTTGAATGGGCCCATGATCGATCATGGGAATGAGGCTCGTGGGAGTGTGTTTAAAAATCGGGGCAGAGATAAATAGGGTTTGACAAATTTTAACCACTTGAATTAAGATATTTACATATCATATACTTCAAATTTCCCCATTGCTGCTAGAAGACATTTAACAACAACCTAGAGAGAAAGAGAGAAGAAATTGGAGAATTGGAGGGATTTATCATAAATAAAACTAGAAAACTTGGCAATTTCTCTAATAACAAGGGAGCAATTTATGAATCTCTTTTTAGAAAGATATTTCTCATCAGTTCATATCGTAGCATCAAATTTGGCTCACCCCACTTCTTTAATCTTTTCTTAGAATGAAAACTTTTCAGGTAACTGCAACATAGTAGACCAGCAGACAGCAAGGTCAGGGACGCATTAGAGCCTCTTATACCCATCCCTCATTTTTGTTGTATAAGTGTGTAAATATAGACTAATCCTCGGGTTCTACTATGCGTTGCTCTATTTTGCTGACATATTAGCACTAAATTATGATGTATATATGTAATTAAAAACTATGTGGATAACTTTGTGGTACTTGGTGGATTTGCATATGTAGTTGCCATTGTATCTAATTAACTTCATGGTTCATGTGTTTGTAATTAATTTCAACTCATCGTAGTTAAGACTATGATGGGCTAGTAACACCTTGGCCTTAATTGCTCGGTTTAATTACAGGTACATTTAATTGCATAGTTTAATTATGTAAATTAGAGCAGGGCCGGGTTTTACAAAATTAAAATGGGCATTTTAAATTTAAACTAAAAGGGGTGTTATAGGTACACTTAATTGCGGAACGAGTAGCCAACGTGCGAGTAATTGCTTTCCTTTTACTTTTAAAAAATTGGCATTTTAATTTAAATTATCTTTACAAAATTGAAAATATTTATACTTTTATACCAAATTTTCTCTAATTTTGTAAAAAAATACTACTAATATTAATTTTGTCCCTTTTAATTAAAAAAAATTATTTAGTGCCATAGTTATCCATCTTAGTAAAATTACTGCTTTCACATCTGCTAACCCCTAGTCAAATTTTCCGCTGGAGTTGCAACCTATATACAACAAAATAAAAAATTGTCCTAGCATAAAAAATAGCAAACAACAAAATAAAAAAATTGAACAAATTCGAACCGTGGACCTAAAAATTGAATAGTTTTAATATTTGAGGTTCCTGCATGTGTAGGTTGAGGAGTTGGTTGCTGTTGATGGCCATCTCTAAAGATCATTTCTATAAATATAAATTTTCATATGAAAAATGCAAAAATGAGAGCTATGTATTTCATTGTGACATGGTAACTGAGTCGCATGATTAATTTTATTTTTTTCACTGAATCTACATTTATCCCTGATCATGGAAATTTTCTTTCATTCCCCAAAACACAGTCTAGTCTAGTTTATCACATTTTCTAAAATATGGTGCGAACTAAGATTGGAGATCGAGTAAGATAGAAAGGACACTATTAGAAATACCTTATATGAAACTTTTCAATCAACTCAATAACATTGATATTTAATAAATAGATGTAGAAATCTTTTAAAATACTATGATACATAGGATAAAACAGAACACTAGAAAAGGGAATTAATACAAGGAAAACCTATATATGCAAGAGAAACGTATGAGTTTTTCAAAGCCAAATTGGTTTCCATCACTCTTAAACCCACAAATTTAAACAAAACCATTAAAACTGATAAAAATCATTAAAAAGAACTTTAGATTGGATCCGGACTAAAGCTCAAGTTGTTGAACCTTGAATATTCACACCAAAAGTATGTATATATGCCTACCCTGTTCTCCATAATTATTTAATCACATGAATCTAGCTGTTGGCCTGTATAAAAGAAAATAAAAACAAAATTTAGTAGATTATAATAATTGTCTTTTCCTTTAAGAATTTCCTGTTATGATTGTGAAGAATCATTCAAAATTGAAATTATAGCAATGCCTCTATTTATTTTATTTTTAAAGTCAGTAAAAATATTTCTTTGAAAAATACAAAAATCTATATAATAAGGAGTAATGGTTTTCCAACATTGAAAATGTATGAAAAAATGTGTGACTGTGATTGAAGATATTTTTTTAATAATTAATAGTGTTTTTTGCATGGGTTACACTGTACTATAAAATAAGGAACCATGCTGATATATATACACGCATGTATGATTGTGGAATTAAAAAAAGTACCTGGTGACAAGCTGCTTCTTTAATTCATGAGAAGAGAAAGTATTAAGAATAGGCATCCTTGACAGTAATAGAAGCCACATGTCCAATTTTGTCAAAGTCTTCTCCTTTTTCACCATCTACTACTGCTTGAACCCTTTTCGAGAATTCTTCATGCATTCCAATAACCTTCAATTCTTGCAAGGTAGTAATGAATCTCATTCCATCAGGTATCATCCTGAAATTTCCACAATCGTAAATTTTTAAATATGAAAGCTTAGGCATGGCCCCATCCTCAACCCTCCAACTCTGTAAGTTGTCCAACCATAAGAATTCTAAAGACCTGAGTTGAAGAAAACCATTACTAGAGCAAACCATTTCTTCTCCTTCAAAAGCATTCCATAAGAAGAGACTGCGTAAGTTAGGAAGAGCCTCTAGTACAGGCATAGGATCTTCTGCTAGCTTAGAACAATGCAAGCATAACTTGGCGAGTCTTGAAGGGAATGTGGAAATGTTATTGTACCTCGGTAACTTGTTACCAAGAGGACTATTATGTAACCATAATATATGAACACAACCAGATTCTAATAGTGGTATTAGAATAGTCTGCCATTCTTCCAAAGCAAAATTGCACTTTTCAAACCAAAGGGATGAGTGTCTAATACGTCTGAAATTGGTGCTTAGGTAGGAAATGATCTCCTTTGCTCCCTTGAGGTTCTGCAACTTCACTAATACAGTTAGTTTTTGAAGATTGATCAATTTGATAAGGTCTTCACTTTCACACCAAGAAGGATCAAAATTTTCAAGTATCTCTAGGTTGATCAACCCATCCAATCGCAATTTACTTGCCTTAAAGCTACGTATCATCTCTCTCGGAAGATATAGATGTCGTAGTTGCCTCATTTTCCCGAGCACAATTCCCTTACATTGAAAATAAAACAAATATTTTCCTCGTAAATCAAGGGTTTGCAAGTATTTTTAAGTTCTTTATAGATGATGGAAACATTATGAAAGAACTGCCTCTCAAACTCAAGTATCTTAAATGAATTAGACTTCCTATTGCTTTCGATAACGCAAAATTATTAAGTGCCACGTCCTTTGTGAACTTCGTTGAAGTCAATTTCCCTTGTCCTTCAATAGCTAAAACTCGTAGCAACTTGAAGTCCTTGAGATAGGAATTCACCATCCTTAGCATACATCCTTGGAATCCCACTACTTTGTTGAAGAATAAAAGTGTCCGAACGCGTTGACTTGTTTTCTTATTTACAAATACATTTCTGCTGCTAATATTTTCTTTTTGAGAATAGATAACAACTCTACGAGCTCTACTGGAAAATGAAGACGAGGATCCAGCATGCTCAAAAATATTTCCATGTTGAAAATCTATGGTGAAGAAGAAATCTTCCTCTTTTGCCTTTGACAAACATAAGTCTCTCAACATATCATGAAGGCGACATAAGCTAAACTTTGTGATTCCGTACCCTTCTTCTCGTAACTGGATTTGAACCATACACCTTTTAGCTAGTTCACCCAAATAACACTCCGCAACATCCATCATTGTTTCTCCTTCTTTTCGATCCTCTGACATCACCATACTTTCAGCCATCCACATTTGATACAAGCTTTCCACTTCTATCTCTGAATCTTCATGAAATTTTCCCAAGTAAAGAAAACACGGCTTCAATTGATATGGCAAGTCATTGTAACTCAAGGCCAGTATCTCTGCTACTCCCCCACGGCGTTGTACCATGCCTTCCTGATATGATCCGGTCTAGCTTCAATTTCTATTCAACCATGGTGGTTTGTGGCATTCTAAATGATGATCCGCACATGATGAATCACAAGGATAGAGCATGGAAATTCAAAAGGAATTTTATAGAATTTCACATGCTTGAAGCAAGGAGCTTAAATGATAATCATACATTTAATGGAGTTCCTAAAGATTGGGCGTGGAAGTTCAAGAGGGTAGAACGGCAAGGTGGCCCGTTGGAATAATCTAGAAGATATTAATTTAAGTTGTTTTTAAATTAATATGGCTTCTTGAGTCTCATTATTCAATTAGGAATTAGATTAGTAGTTTCCTTTTTGAATAAGTTTCTTTTTTATTATTTTCCTTATTGTGTTAGGAATATTCTAGGTGTTATTATTTTCCTTTTCTAAGTAGGAAATAGTTTCCTTTTTGAATTAGGATTAAGGCTTTGTTTACTCCTATTTAAAGGAGGCACATTATTGTTTTAAAAAATAAGTTTTGATGATTAATAATATTGAGAGCTTTCTCTTTGTGTTCTCTAAGAACATGTTGAACATGTTGAATTGATTAATTCAATTGTTCTTGACTTATCAATCAATTCTCCACCAATTGATTGTGGCGTCTTCGACTATACCGAGGTTCGCGCTTCTTTAAGCGTTGGGTTGAGGTTTCCGCCTTCCATCTTTCGACGTATTCCAAGGTTCTTGCTACGTTTGTAGTTCAAGGGTTGAGGATCCATTAGACTGGCTAGAAAAGACGATCCGGGTTCGCGTCACTTCCCCATGACTTAGGAATGATTTGATATTCTGACACACATTTTCCCACTCTCGCAAGCTATGCTTTGTAACCAGAATTCCTCCAAGCACGACTATAGCTAATGGAAGACCTCCGCACTGTCTAACCATCACAATCCCTAGCTTCTCCTACTCTTTAACTTCTTCAGGGTCTACAATATATATATATATATAATTGTTCATTACATCCTTTTAAGTACATGGAGTAAATAATTACCATTTACCTCTAGATATATTGTCGAAACACATATGCTTTCCCAAACCTAAATAAAACATTATAAAAGAAAATATCTGCACAACAATTTTATTATCTTTTTATGCCTTTATACATTTTGATATATTATGCAAAAGCCAAGTGTATTATTTGGCGAAATGGTATGTGTAAAGTATTTATAAATAAGATGATATATTTATACATGCTATTGTATTAATTGCACTATAGGTTATAATTTACGTTAATTTGCTTGTTAGTTTATGTTTGCAACTTGCTAGTGATTAGTTCCAATAACATATTATTTTATTGACCGAAACCTAGTAAATATATATCATTTACCATATGTTTTATTTATATCTTTAGTTTGTACCCCATCTTGAAAAAGTAAAATGTTCTTCACTACAATGTAACAAAATTTAAACAATAAATTTGGAGTTCAACATGTTAGTTGAACTCAGTATGTACAAACTTTTAAAACAAGGGTTTTAGAAAAAGATGAAGAGTATCAAAATATGCTTCACGCATATTGACTATAAATTAAATAAATTAATATATAGGTGGAATGCCTACTTGGTTGTAATGCCCAATTTTTGGTTCATTTATTAATCCCGCTATGGGTGGTAAGTTTTAGTTTAATTACGAATTTAGTAGGTTGGACACCTCTAACATATCTCCATAGTCGTAATGCAAGTGGTCGTTTTACCATTCGAATGGACCAAATGCAAATAGAGCTGTTAATCGATCCTTACTCACTTTTTGAACTAAATTTTATTTTAGGTAGTGAATTTTGGATCTGGAATAGCTTTTATAGTTTTAACACTTCTAGCATGTCTCAATAGCATATTTACACTTGCGAGCATGGTCACAACGCAAGTCGGACAGCCCGAATGCACTTTTGCCTTTTACTGGGCAAGGAAATCATGTCAGGTAGTCATTCTTACTTTCAGAGGTGTTTTACTCCTTTAAACACCTTCTACAAGTCATATTAGTGATTTCTCATATGCAACTATGGTTGGAACGCATTTCAAATATCCGTAATTGAATTTGGTAGGTTAACGGTGAAAACTCATGTTCTGGTGAAATGAGTTTTTATTCAACTTTGGAAGACCACAACGTCTTCATTTGAATTCCAAATGACTCACCGTTTGAACTATTAGGAAGATATTTTATCCTTCTTCAAATTTCTTGTTGGAAGCTAAGCCTAAATTAAGCTCTAAGAAGGTCAAAACTAGTAGTAAATTTGTTGACAGAACCAGCCTGATGCACAGTGATAGTTTGCTGTTTTTGGTTGACCTATAAGTTCCACAAATTTTTGGCATTTATCTATTACGAATTTGGAAAAACCTCCAGAGATAAAAGTTGTATAAATTTGAGTTATAATTAATTAGAAAAAAATGATGCATCAATCGAAATTCTGAGTGAAAAGTTATGTCCAAAATAAAAATAGTGCACCATAAAATTTTATCAATCGGGTTTGACCCATTTTTGACCCACTTATTATTTCATTTACACCTCAAAATCCCCAAATATGGATCATTATTAATAAACTACCAATTCAGAACCCTAGAGTGAGGATGTGTGGGGATTTTGGGGAGATTTGAGAAGGTTTTAACCTTGGGTTCATGATTTATCAAGAATCACCATTGTACTTCATCTCCATCTTCTTCTTCATCTTATTCACCTTGAGGAGCCTTAGGGATTCTTGGAGTAGTGTAAATTCCAGCAGTGTAGATCATC
Source organism: Lonicera japonica (assembly GCA_021464415.1). NCBI lineage: Eukaryota > Viridiplantae > Streptophyta > Magnoliopsida > Dipsacales > Caprifoliaceae > Lonicera > Lonicera japonica. The sequence goes on from JAKCWG010000777.1 coordinate 149,100, forward strand.
ATCAATCTTCTCAAACTTATGTTAAAGCTTCAAATTGAGGTGGGAACACTAGCATTAAACTCATTTTTCAAAGTATTGGTTGTTGCATTTTCTTATTACTAATAAATTGTGGATTTTGGTATGGATAGTAATGGTTTGCATGCACGGGTTTGGGGTTACAGTTTATGATTTCTTTGATGTATAAACACTTAATACAACCTCAATTTCATGATCAAGCCAAAATCCCCACTAATATGTTATAGTTTCACATACTTGGACCTAAAACTCACCATAGATAAATAGTTTCGTAATACTAGTTGTGCACCATTACAAATGGATTTGATGTGAGTTTTAGGATGGAAATGGTTTCTTAAAACATGTATATGACTACCAAATGGATATTACGCATAACTGGTAACAAATGGCTTAAACCCACACTTTTCTAAATTACGGTTATATGCGTATATGTTTGTAAAAAGTAACAATTGTGGGTTTATCTTGTAAATTGGGTACTAGAACTTACAAAGTGATATTTGTTGAGATTTTTTTTAGATATCATATGTTAATGACATATTTAACACAAGAACGCTAATGGTTAGCTTACTAATTTTTCGTAAAGTATGGAACTTTACTACTACTTCGCTATTTGATGGGATTTCTTAACCTACGGAATATTGCTATATTTTTTCTATGGATGGGATTATTACTAGTTTTTATATCTCATTATGGTTTTAAGATTTATTCATGTTTTTACCTTCATCAGGTAATATCGTTATACCAGTTGGGAGGACTTTGCTATGGGAGGACTTTGCTATGGGAGCTAGATTGTGCACAGTAGACAATTAAACCTAGTTGACATATTACATCTTATGGGAGGACTTGGCTATGGCATCCATATTACTATTGTTCATGTGGAAGGAACGAAACTGGGACAAGTCTGAACTGCCAGTTGTATTATTGTTCCCGTGGACGGAACGCAACCTAGATAAATTCAAGCTACCAGTTACACATGTCCTGTGGATGGATAAAGCAGCAAGTATCATACGATGGTATATAACTAGTGCCTACTTTTGATATGAATATACCTTGGTGGTATTTCCTTCCATACTGTATTTTGGTTATACAAATTCATTTTATCCATTAGGTTAGGATAGCACTTGGTGTGCATTGCACTTACTATATTTTTATGGCATTTGAGATGAGTGCTACTTATATGTATATGGTATACATATGACTTCTTTATTATTAATTTGATATGGCATGTTGCAAGTGTATTACTATGTATACTTTCATATATAAAATCCTATAGTTCTCACTGGGCCCGTTTTTGGCTCACTCCCATTTTTTAAAAGAGTTTTACAGGTACATTCATGGGATGACGTGCATATTATATCTTGTTGCCTCTGATGACCCAGATACTTAGTAGTTGTCCACGGTTTGACAACTTAGTTTGTTTGGACTTGGTAATTTGTCTTATATATTTAATTTGAGTTATATTGTATCAAGTTAAAGAATTTTCTTTGAATTTTTTAATCAAGTTGTATTCGGAGTTTTAAATAAGTTGTATAAATTAATTGACTACTTTACTGAAACATGGTTGGATTACGGAAGGACTTTTCGTCATTGATTGTGTATGTTTGAGAAATGATTTGATGAGTATCATTTAAACAGGTTTTGGTTATTCGTAAAACAGAGGAGAGCATGCCGAATTTTTGTAAAAATCTAAGATACACCTTCTTTTGTTTATATTCTTTTTTACTCATACCACTTTAAAAATGAGTAATACCTGCAAATGTTTTTCCTAAATTGTAAATTTTACACCACACCTGCCGTTGTGAATGACAACATCCTTGATTAACTAGGTCTCGGGGATCGAAATCCATAATGAGATTCGGGCCGTCACATTGGTAATGTTAAGAATCATCTCTCTCGAAAGGTTAAGTTCTCAGGGAGTGGAATCATAATGGACATCATGCTTTAATAACCCTCCCTCTTGCATGTGAAGAGCACATATGAAAGATTAATGGGATTAGGCATGGAATAGACAAGAAAGAGATTAAGAGAAAAGGGCTGAAGCTGCTAAAGGTTGAACGATAGAAAACAACCGGCCTTTGATGGCATGTTAGGAACCATCTCCCCAAAAAAGTTAAACTGTTAAGGGAGAGGAACTGTAATGGATATCGTGCTTTAACAGGTAAAAGCAAACACCCGAGCCCCTGAGATCTCTGATTCTCTGGTTCTCATACTCTGATCTAAGGTGGGAGTTTTTTTGCTATCGTAGATAAATGAATCTTCGTTTTACGTTTATTTTTCAAAAGATTGACAGTAATTATGTATATGATAAAATTCATAATTTTATTAGTTACAAGATTTACCGTTAGCGTGAATGTACTTTAATTAATTTCACTTGTTAGTTTACTTATTTAGTTTTTGTTGACCAAGGTTCATGTTAAACCGGTATAATATTTACATTTTACATGGAGCATAATTTTGTATCATATGCGTACATAATTTATTAATTAGTACAAGTATTGAATTTTTTTATGTTTATTAAACATGGCAAATTTTCAATTGAATAAAATATGCATGGGTGACAGTTGTCACTATGCTCAAATTTTCAAATTTTTGGCATGTCCCTTATAACAGTTATTAGCTTATTTGATTCCCATAAAACAATATTTAGATATCTATTAAATATAAATTAATAATTGGTTTTACAATAATGGCACTTATAATAATTAGACAAGCACTTTGTTTTAATTCGGTGTTTGAAACAATTTTGGGAACATTTGCGAATTAATAGAAAATACACTCCCCATTAAATCAACTCTGCATAAACCTCTCAACTACAACAACTACATTGCTTGGGCTTAATTCTATATTTCCCAAATGTTTTATAAAACATTATATTTATTGTGACTAAGAACCCTAACACTAATAGAGCATAATCTCATTAGAGAAGTTATATGAGAAACAATCTTCATTATTTTATGTTTTACCCTTTTGTAGTCTTAATATTGAGAAAGCTGGAAGAGAAAGGAAAATTTCAACCATCAATTAAATAATTCAAAACCACAATCAGTACTATGCCAAACAGGCTTATAGAAGATAAATAAAACAATAAATAGATAAGAAAGTACATCTTGAGTACTGGGAAGATGAGAATTTGGTGGGTTGTTGTTGCTATTAACATCAGCAGCTTTTACTAATATTTCGTAACTATTTGAAGCATCCCAATCTAGTTCCTACGATTCGAATTTTAATTAAATAGAGTGGCCGACAAATTTAATAAAATTGAAATATACTACAAATCTAATAAAATATGGACTCATAGTCATAGACTCCAAATCTAATTTGAAATGAACTTTTACAACTGGATTTTTAATCAAATTGAGTGGATTCCTATGATTGAATTTTTAATCAAATTGGGTTGAATTCAGAATTTTAATCAAATAAGGTTTACTCCGAATCTAATTTAATGTGCACTCTTATCTAATTTAATTTATCGTATTGAAATATACTCCAAATTTAATTTATTATGGACTCATAGACTCCAAATCTCGTTTGAGATGGACTCTTACATTTAGACTTTCAATAAAATTTAGTGGATTCCTATGATCTAATTTTTAATCCAATTAATCAAACTGGGTATCACTTCAATGATTGAATTTTTATCAAATGGGGTTGAATCCAAATCTAATTTTATGTGGACTCCTGTGTAATTTCATTTAATGTAGATTCTTAAAAGGGTGGACTCTTAAAATGGTATATTTATCTGAAAAAAGGGAAAAATGTTATTCGTACTTTTATTTATAATAGTTTTTATGCACGTGCGTTGCACGTGGTTTTAATGCTTAACAAAGTTGATTAATTAAGTACTACAGGTGATTTCTATTTTTTACAAATTAAGATGGAAATTCCAACATGTATGATTACACAAAATATGAACGAATGAAATGTTAAAGAATTGTTTTTTTCCTGCCGTGTATATATGCTTGTTCTTTTGCCTATGCCTCCAGCCTTATTGATTTTGGGTTCAGATTGTTAGTATTAAGTTATTTTTATTTGTTGATTTGTTTGCAAAGGAATTGGTATGTTTGAGTTTTTGACTAAAAAGTTTATTTGTTTGTATACGGCGGTTTATTTAAAATAGCAACTTCTTCATGTTTGCAAAGGAATTGGTTTGATTATATATATTATTCCTTAATTTCATTCTTTTATTGTATATTATGCAGTGATTAAGTTTGGATTTCATATTATACAAGGTCAAAATATAATTGGTACAATTGTTGTGGTCACAACTTAATTAGGTGGATCCAGTACTTGATCAAATTCCACTAATTAGGAGTTATGCAAAGGAAGTAACGTTTTTTGAAGAGCTATGGTGGACATATATATATATATATATATAGACTAGCTAGCCTCTTTTCCTTTTTTTTTCTCATATGGTTAACACGATAATTACATTGTTGGTATATATAATTTTGACATTCAGTCTTTCGTTTAATATAATTGGATCTTTTATTTAATTTCTTGTATATTGTCTTTTGATAGTTGTATATCTATATATATTAGATCTTAAAATTATTGGACAGGCTTTTAATTTTAAATTTAATTTTTTTTTCATTCATAAAGGCTTTCTTAAAACAGTTGCTAATGTATCTAAATACATGACGGTTTCTTTGTCTTAGTCAAAACCTTATTGTGACGAGTAGGATAAAAGCGTATTAATAATAATTTATAAATGACGGTTTTAACATAAAAATGACTGTTTTTCTGGGAAACACATGCCTTGATTTCAAAAAAAAATGACGCTTTTACGAAGAATAGTGTGCCCATAACATGTTACTTTTTTTAACTCGTCAAAACCGTCATTTTTATAACTTATATATGAATGTTTTTAATAGGCAATAACTCTTTATGGGACAACTTTATATGCATGTTTTCACAAAAGCATAATTTAATAATTAGCTATTTATGACAGTTTTAAGAACGGTGAATTCTTTTATGACGGTAAAGGATGTGACGGTTTTCGGGTGTACCAAAAACCGTCACATATATGCATAAATGACTTTTTTCACCGCCATAAAAAGGTTTTTTCCTAGTAGTGCATGAGAAACTCGATAGAGTTTTTTTAACCTTCAATGGCGAGTGATGTACCCCAATGTGGAAGTTAATTTGGCCCATTTGTTTGTTATTTTTTTATTGTACGCAATTGTGTATTGATTTCAATTGTTCTCTATCTCCTCGAGTTCATTATAAAGGTAGATTTCATTTTGAGGAATTTTAGGTATCTAGAGAAGGGCGTAATGAAGTTATTACAAGTAATTGGGTAGAGGGTAATGAGATGTCTCTAGACCCATTGGGGCTGGGTATTACTAGGATTCAAAAATGTGCACAAAGGCTATAAAATTGTAACAAGAATAGCAATGGCTCGCTTCGTAATGATTTTCGAACAAAATAGAATGACATGCATAGTAAGCAATCGGATGGTGTTAATGGCGTTGAATTTTCTGAAATGAAGCGGTTAGAGAAGGAAGTTGCTAAGCTCATGGTGCAAGAAAATTATCATGGCAACAAGGATCTCATTCAGGTCATGTATAAAGGGTTTCCACTATTCGATATTAGAGTGTTACCGTAATAGTAAGTATTTCCATAAAAGGCCAAATAGTGGAAGAATAAATTATTTATCAATGGTAATGCAAATCTTAGTGATAGCTGGTAAACGGAGGAAGCTAGGATTCATGATATTGCAATGGGTTTTATTTTTTCATCTCTATTCACATCATTTTCGCAAAATCAAAGTGATATTAATGCGGTGGTAGAATGTGTTCCAAACAAAGTTTTAGATCAGATGAACCAAATCTTGACAGGTGATGTTTCGATGGAGGAAATTTTTAATGAGCTGAAACAAGTGGTGCCTTCGAAGGCTCTAGGACCAAATGGTATGCCTTGTTTATTTTTTCAAAAATATTGGGATGTGGTTCGGCCAGTTGTATGCCATGCTTAAATTAATTTTTTCGAACATACTATGCCTTTAGCCAAGATTAATGAGAATCTTATTGCTTTAGTGCCTAAATGCATTAACCTTCAATCCATGTTCGATTTTCGACCTATAAGCTTGTGAATTGTAATTTATAAATTGATTACCACAGCAATGGCAAATAGGCTTCGAGTTATTCTCCCTCTTGTTTTGATAAGGCCCAAAGTACATTTGTTCCAGAATGTGAATTATGTATAATGTTCTCGTCGCATATGAAGTCATCCACACTATTCTGCATAATAAAAGTTTAAAATCGGGCTTCTTAGGGCTGAAGCTTGACATGAGTAAAGCGTATGGCCGGGTGGAGTGAAATTTTCTTGATAGCATCATGGCGAAATTAGGATTTTGTACTAAATGAAGAGGCTGGGTAAGGGAGTGTATTTGATCAGTCTCATATATAATTCTCATTAATGGGAAGCCATCTCAACGTTTTCTCTATAGAAGGGGTTCTCGGCAAGGAGATCCCTTATTGGCAAATTTGTTTCTTTTTTGTGCTGAGAGGTTGAATGCTTTAATTGAAAAAGCCATGGATTATGGGTTAACAAGAAGGATCCCAGTGTATAGATGGAGTCCACTAGTTTCCCATCTAGTTTTTGCAAATGATTGTTTACTATTTATCAAAGGTGGTCTATTAAGGGCATCCTTTTGATTTATAAGAAAGCCTAGGGAAAAGATTAATTTTTAGAGAATTGGCTCTATGTTGCAATCCTTCAATGCAACCAAATTTAAAAGATGCAACCTTATCTTCCATAGAAGTTCCTCTAGTGGAGAATTCTGAGAAGTATTTATGTTGGAAAGAATAAGAAGCAAGTGTTTGGCTCAATTAGTGATAGGGTGTGGCAGAAGATTAAAAATCGAAAGGGATTCTACTTCTCAAAAGGGGGCGAGGTGGTTTTGATAAAAGCAGTACTTTATGCCCTTCCATCATACTTTATGGGTGTTTTTAACTTACTAATCGAATTTGGAATGACCTAAATTCACTTACGAAAAATTTCTAGTGGACTCGTCATTTAATGGGAAGAAGATCCATCGAGTCTCATAGAGGCGGATATGTAAGAGTAAATGTTAGGGGATCTCGGGTTTACGTCAATTAATGAATTCATTGAGAAAAGCTTGTAAACAATGTGTGGGATTTAATGAGGCAGCCTGACTCACTACTTGTTAAGGTCCTTAAAGGGTAATATTACTAAGGGTGGAAAATTTTACCATAATTATCATACCAACCTATACTAGCACCAAATTGTACTAAAATTTGGTAATGGTATTATACGGTATCGGTACTTATACCATACCAAAATATTATGGTACGGTATTGGTATTGAAAATCAATACTGATGGTATATCGTATCGTACTATACTGAAATATTGGTATGTACCATGATATCCATAACGCACCATTACCAATTGTACTAAAATACCAAATGTCCCACAAAAGGCAATTAGCTCCCGTCTCTCTCTTTCTCTCTTTATCTTCTTTGAATCCACCAGGCCACCGCCATACCCAACTCCAACTAGAACTCGAACTCAACCCCTTTATACTGTTCGTGGGGTTATTTTACAATCCCAACAATGTTATCCCCCTTTGCATGTGTTGGTGGGAGTAATCGATTGTGAATGGTGCCAATTTTGATTGGATATTGTACCATTACCAATTGTACCAAAATATCAAATGTCCACTATTGGATATTGTGTCGAACTTTCAATTGGATATTTAGTGCGGATATTTAGTTATTGTTTTGATTTTGTTTTGGTTTGTTTTTTGTTGTGTTGAAGGCATAATTTCTGGCTTTTTATTAAAAATGGAATTGCATACACCATAACACCTATAAATAAACATGTATATGCTCTTTGTGTCGAACTTTTATATGTTGATTGATGTGAGAGTATTTCATATATATATATTTAGATATAGTTTTGGCTTAAGCTCTTTGTGATTTGCTTTTAAGAACTTTTTCATTAAGGTTTGATTAAGTTGATATATTTGTATAGAACTGAAACTACCTATTATACCTATAAATGCATATGCTGGAATATGTTGATGTAAGAGTTTTCCTTCAAGCTTGATGTTTTTGGTAATATACCGTACCTTACAAAAAAATTTGGTATACCAAAGTCGGTATAGCTAAAATTTTGGTTCGGCAGCGATAATAGATTTTGGCATACCAATTTTTTGGTATGGTACACAGTACTGTACCATATCCATCCCTAAGTGTTACCACTCTACTGATATTATTCATGTGACAGTAGGGTCGGCTGCATCGTATACTTAAGGGTCTGTGATGGTCTATTGGTGATGCTTTTATGTAAATATTTATTTTGGTCCTTTGTTATCCAATCCACCGTCATTTTGGATTTTTTTTATCCCCCTTGTGCTTTTGGTGCATTCAAGGGTGAGCGATTTGCTTTTGCTATCAGGAGATTGGAACATGCAAAAAATTACATATTCGTTCTCCCCGCTAAAAGCTGATTTGATCATAGCAATTTCAATACCAAGAAACCCTTCTTTAGAAAGATTGTGTTGGCATTATGAGATCATGTGTATGAGATCATTGTTGCTTATTCGAGCTCAGATTTAGCATGGGTATCTAGTAATCCTTATTGTGGGATATGTGCTTACCAACTAAAACTCTTATTTTTATGCGGTATACCTACCTAAATGCTATCATGTCTCTATTAAATTTGGCTACACGTGATTGGAAATGGATTTGTGGGGCGCAAGACGTGGACAAATTTTTTTGCCTAGCTACTATCTATTTGCTTTGGTTACATCCTAAAATTGAGGATGCGTGGATATCAAGTTTGTTAGTTATTGGGTGCAAAAAATTTCATGAGCTTGATTTTCTTGATGTGGCCTATTAGATTGCATCGTTAAATGGGGAGGACTTGCTTCAACTGTTTAGCGTTCTCTTATGGTATGTGTGGCAGGATAGAAACAAGTGGTTCTTTAAGAAAAAAAATGCTAACGCTTGGAAAAACTATTAGCTGAGGTATCTGGACTTATTAAAGCTTATGACCGAATTCATAGTCTCGACTCAAAGTTTGTTCATCCCCATTTCCAGTCTTAGGTAGCCCTGCTGAAGGTAAATTGTATTAGAAATTCGGATGGCTCAATGCTTTTTGCTTTGTCTAAGTTTAATGTTGGTGCCTCCTTTATTCTTTTGGTTAAGCTGCACACTATTACTGAAGGTCGAGGCGGCCATTGCTATTGGTGCTGCTAATATTGTGGTGGAAAGTGATTGTAAAGGGGTTATTCATTTTCTTTATTCTTAGGTGCCATGCCTAAATGAATTCGGTTCGGGCTAGAAGACATTAATTGTCTGGTTAAATATTTGAAAATGGTCTTCACTTTGGTGCCTTGTAATTATAATCAGGTTGTCCATGGTCTTTATCAGTAATTCTTCAAACGTATAGTTTGGACCGAGTTATGCTTTCAAGACATAAATATGTGTCACTTCTACATTCGGCAATATAATGTATGTGTAAGCCATAATCATTATGGACGTAGTTCTTAACTAATATTGATGACACATCACCACGGTCCCTGATCAATGTGTCACATAGAAGCAGTGTTCTAAAAATTGGGATTAATCCAAGATTAATCCATAGTCTTGTAGGGATGTTGGATACTGGGCTTGGTCTCTTGAAAAAATCATTCTAAAAATCGTGATTAATTCTTCAATCATGATTAATCCTTTTGGTCCTTTTTTTTAAATTTTTTTTAGTAAAACAACATTGTCTACTTAATGGCATCTTCCTCCCTGTAAATATCCCCTTTAATTGAATTCCTCCTTCAATAGAAAATGACGTTCTTCTCTTCTTTCTTTCTTACAATACCGTTCTTATCTATGTTCTCTAAACCCTAGCTCCTCCCATCTTCACTACACTAAACGTCTAAACCCTAGGCGGCCCTCACTCTCCCAGTCGTTCATCTCTCCTCAGTTGAAGTTTAAGTCGCTCCTCTCTCCCTCCACAGCTCTCCAAGCCCTAGGTTTGAGGGGTTTTTTGAGGCTTGATTCCAACTTATGTTTATTACTTTTATTTGAAATAATGTTAGTTTGGATTCAAATAATGTTATTTTTGCTTAAAATAATGCTTGATTCCAGATTGCTAGAACTTTAAATAATGTTAAGTTTGATTCTAGTTTGCTACTTTATTATGAAGTTTGGTTATAAATATTTTACTTTAATTTGTCTGTGTTTGTGTAGAATACTATAATGAATAGCATGCAGTTAGGTGCATCCAATTCAATGATGTCGTCCACCCTTACGAAACGTGAATCATATAATATCTGGTGGGAATATGCCAGGATTATGGATCCAACCAATGAAGATAGGGTAAAATGTAAATTGTGCAGGAAGGAAATGAGTGGAGGAGTATATAGAATCAAACACCACGTTGGGTGGATCAAAGGAAACGTATCCATGTGCCCAAAGTCTACCAACTTTAGAAGATAGAGAGAAGTGCGCAAATGACTGAATAAAGCAAAAGCAAAGAAGTTAGAGAAGAGAAAGCACGAACATGAAGTGAGGGAAGAGGTGAACATTATTGATGAGAACGCTTGTGAGGAAGAGGCAGGGTAAAGGAGAAATACGCACTTCCTTGGGCCGAATAAATTTGCCTCTACCATAAATCCCAATTCTTCTATAGGCCAAAGCAAGAAGATGCGACAATCAAACATAAGTGAGACACTTTTTAAGGAAAGAACACACAGTGTACATCAACATTTAGTTAGGTGGGTGTATGAGTCCGACATTCCGTTTCATGCAATTGATAATGATAGCTTCAAAGGTTTTGTGAAGCAGTTGGTCAATTTGGCCCGGGTTATCAACCTCCAAGCCAATACCTCTTGAGGGAGCCGTTACTAAAGAAAGAGGTTGAAAGAACAAAAAAATCACTAAAAACAAGAAGATGAGTGGAAAGTGAATAGTTTTTCAATAATAAACGATGCTTGGAGTGATAGGAAGAGAAGGAGCATCATGAACTTGTGTGTCAATTGCAAGGAAGGCACTACTTTTCTTTCTTCTAAGGAAGATTCAGAGGAGGCATGTTGATAAGTTTATTAATGAAATTGGGCCATAATATGTTGTTCAAGTGGTGGCCGACAATGCTTCAAACAATATGACTGCCGCAAAGTTGCTAAAGGCAAAGAAGCCAAGCATATTTTGGACTTCTTACGCCACTCACACATTGAAATTTTTGCTTGAAGGAATTGGCAAGCAACTGAGGTTCAAAGGAGTGATTGACAAGGCAAAGCCATTAACCATCTTCATTTATGCACATTATAAGACTTTGGTACTTATGAGGAGGTTTACGAAAAAAAGGGAAATTGTTGGATCAAGAGTCACAAGATTTGCTACATCATTTCTTAGTTTACAAAGTATAAAGGAGAAGAAAGAAAAGTTAAGGCTAATGTTTACTAGTAATGATTGGACAGATTGCAAATGGTCGAAAAATGCAAAAGGGAAAGTTGCAGGTGCTACTGTCTTATGTTTGGCTTTTTGGAATGGAGTGTCTTTGTGCTTGAAGGTGTTTGCTCCTTTAGTAAAAGTGCTTTGCCTTGTAGATGGGGACAAAAAGCTAACAATGGGCTTTTTACATGGAGAGTTAAAACAAGCAAAGGAGGAGATCAAAGAGCCATTCATCAATGTGGAGGCTAACTATCGTCCAATCATAGCGATTATTGATGCAAAATCCGAAGGTCGGCTTGATAATCCATTACATTTGGCAGCTTACTTATTGAATCCATATTACTTCTTCAAAGATACTAACATCCAAAAAGACCCGCTTGTCATAAATGCATTGTTAACTTGAGTTGAGACCTTCTTTCGGGACACTTATGAAATACAAGTTGAAGTTAGCAATGAAGAGATAAGGAAATATTGAAGAAAAGAGGGTAGCTTTGGAAAACCGTTGGCTACATCACGATGCGCCAAGAATGATGACAAATTTGATCCGAGTAGAAATATTCTTCACTTTGCACTTATTTATAAATTATTAAATTGTATAGTTGTTAATTCGGGTATAAATATTCTTCACTTTGCACTTATTTATAAATTATTAAATTGTATAGTTTTTAGTTTGATATTAAGTAGTCTTCTTTAATGACTAGTTGGATGGTTGTTTATCTATGGCAATGGAGTACCAAACCTGCAAATGATGGCAACAAAGATCCTTTCGTTGAGTACTAGTTCATCTGGGTGTGAGATAAATTGGAGTACTTTTGAAGGCGTAAGTGGTTTAAATTAACTTTAAGGAAGCTTACAATATAAACTAGTAGCATACTAATAGTTTTCTTCTATTTTTTTCTCATTTTATGTAGATAAATACCAAACTTTAAAATATAAACTAGTAGCATACTAATAGTTTTCTTCTCTTTTTTTCCTCATTTTATATAGATACATACCAAAAAAGGAATAGACTAGATGCAACAAGGTTGAACAATCTAGTTTATGTTCAATTTAATTCCAAGCTTATCAACAAAAAGAAAAGGGTGAAGGAGAAATACTTAGATGTATTACTAGCAAATGACACTAGTAAAGCGCAACGATGGATTGTTGAAGGTGGTGATGAAGAAGTTTTGGCCGATTGGGGACTTACTTGGGAAGTAGTTGGTGAAGCACGTGGGCCGGATAGTGTCTTAGAGCCTAGAAGAAGTGCTAGAAATGTTGAAGTAAGAGAGCTTCATGAAGAAGAATTCGGGTCAAATGAAGAGTCGGAAGATGAGGGAAATGAGTAGTATGATTTTGAATCTGATGGAGAGAGGGTCTTAGAAGGATATGGAGAAGAAGACCTAGAGACCTAGCCTATAAGTTTAATTTAGTTAATTGCTTTTTATGTTCTTATGTTAGTTATTAACTTATTAATGCGTATCAGCGTATGAAGTTTGAAAGTTTGTTTTTGGATGTTCACTTTAACACTTTAAGTATTATGGGGTTTGAACTTGTTTCTTTTGTTTTGGATGTGCAAGTTAGTAAATTGGATGTTTGGATAATTAATGTCATTTTGAAAAGAAGTGATATGATTTCTTGTGTTATATTAGTATTATACTATTTAAAATAATATTTATAGTAAAAATTTGTTTGTCCAATTGATTGACGATTAATCCCTCAGTCTGCAGTCTCGGCCTTGCCGAACTAGGGCAGACTGCCGATTTTAGAACATTGCATAGAAGTACTTTGTTTGTTTTTTTTATTTGTTTTTTTATTTTTTTATTTTTTTAATACAAGCAATGCATGATATATCTAGGTGGTTATTGGGGAGAGGGTAGGGTAGGGGGATTAAACTATGGCAGCTAGTATGAATTATCACACTCTTAATCAGTCGGACAAAGCCCGGATTTTAGAAGTACTGTGCTTTTATTTAAACGTAGACAGTAAAGAATGTAAATTTTTTCCCCAATTCACCACAGCTCCACTATTAACCCCCAACTTCTTCCAATTTTTTCTTTTTTCATTTTCAACCACACTGAGACCCCGTCAATTTTATTTTTATCTTTCCTTTTGCTGAAAAAATGGAAAAAATATTGATTTTTGCTACAAGGAAAGTTTAAGCAAGCATGCAACTTATATAATGGACATTTTTGTTAAATATTTTCTTCTTTTATAAATGCAGGACAAATAACAAGAAGGCTCCATAATAATTTTTTTTTTTCATTTTTAATTACCATTGTAATTTATATTTAGATTTTTTGACAAGGGGGAGGGGGCTGGGATTAAACTCTACTTGGTTATGCCATTACCATCTCTGTCCTCTACTATGCCAAGGCCCAAATCTCCCTGTAATCTTCTTTTTCATACAAACATGCTTTAAATAAGATTTGAATAATATGAATTGCACACACGCATCGCATGCACAATATGCAACTAGTATATATTAAATACATGATATAATATATGATATATATATATATTTCATTTACGAATTGTTTCTTCAATAACCTAGATCAATCTATCTCTTAATATATATTTTCCCTCTTGTCTTTATTTAATCAATTTTAAGGCGTGTTTGTAAATTTTCGGGTATAACAAGTCCAATCATGGTTTCCTATTATTGTATTAACATAAAAAGTATTCTTCAAGCAGTGATATAGACTAAACAAAAAAATATGGAATAAATTACCAGTGTGATATCTCTTGTTAAAGGCTTTCATCTTTAGCAGCATCCACGATTCATCGTCATTTAAAAGCTGTGGTTGATGAAGGAAGCCTTCTGGATTCACATACAGTGCTACTTCCATATTACGACTTGTAAGTAATAATTTACTTTTTGTGCTTTCCCTTAGAAATGCGTTCTTTAAGCAATCCCAAGCATCCTTTGACCAGATGTCATCAAGAACTATAAGGCATTTTTTCTCTTGCTGGATATCGAAAAGTTTCCTGATCAATTCACCATCCATTGACTTGACAATTTGATCCTTCTCTTCTGGAATGAGTTTAATCAAGATCTGTTGCAAGATATCCATGGGTAGCCATTTTTGAGATATACAAACCCAAGCAAAAGCATCAAAGTGACGTTTGACTTTGGCATGATTGTACACTTTTCTAGCAATGGTGGTCTTTCCTAACCCACCCATCCCACAAATAGAAACAACCGAGTAATATTCATCTCCATCCTTATCATCATTGACCAAATGAGCAACCAATTTCTCTAAATCTCCTTCCAACCCAACAAAATCATCTTCAATTAAGTGGGAGTAGGTCTGCCTTAATTGATTTTGCCTTTCACTGGCAAAATTGGAGCTACCTTGGACTTCTGATAAGGATCGTAAGCCATAAGTTTCTAGACGAGACTTGAGTCCAGAGATTTTAGCTTTAATGTCTTGGATCTCTGACCCAACCTTGTGAAGGACTACACATTCATTCAAGATACAAACATACCTTTTAAGGATATCTTTAATACCTCCATCTCTCTTGGATTCAACATTGAGAAGAAAACTTTCGAGCACATCGCCTGCATCGTATGCAAGCGTTCTCACATCTGCTACCCACTCGCGGATTCTTTCTTCCTCATTTTGCTTCACGTCTGCATCTCTTAAGAATGCTTTCATCCACCTTAGCTCATCACGGATCTCCTGAACCTGGCCACCAACTCCGTGTATGAATTTGGCCTCTTCAATCAAGAAATCACCGAGTCTTTCAAGAACAAAAGAGACAACAGACTCTGCCATTTTCTTAATTATTATTTTTTTATTTTTTCAAGGGTTTGTAGTTGAAGAAAGGATATATGATGAAACTAATTAGAATTAGAGTGCTTAATTAGACTCTACCTAGTAGCTTTATCTTTTTAATGACTTATTGATCTTTACAAATTGATGATAAAAAAAATATTTAAAAAAGACTAACAACCCTTGAGAGAAGACTCTAAAATGCAGTTGGTATGGATATTAAATTATGATATATATAAATATACCTACTAATCCTTATCTGCACCTACCAAAAATATGTCTTATTTGACTATTTTAGAACAATAATTAAGATGCCCACTCCGATTGATTGGTTTAAGTCTTTAATCTTTACAAAATGACTATAAGAAAATGTTTAAAAAAGACCGGCCAGCCATTAATATACTTAATTAAAGAAGACTATGAAGCACTAAGATTGAATTAACTCCATGTCATCCACTTGCTTAGTTTATTTAATTCATTTAACTTCATTGCTGATACCTGCTAATCCGGCTTGTTCTTCACACCTACCAAATTTAACACACAATTATGTGATTATTTTAGAACAATCTATACTATTACATAAAGCATGCACCAATTTCAACCGTTTCAAGATTCAACCGTTTCAAGATTTTCTTATACTTATGATTTTCAATTTTTCTCATGTAGTCTTCTTTTCATATCCATTGTGCTTGCAACGGAATAATTAATTAGTGTTTTTATGTATAACCTACCCCAATTAGATACTCATACCATCCACCCACCCACCTGTGGTGGTGATATTCTCTTTATCTCATGCTCATTTTTGTGAGTATTTGTCCTCCATTATGTTTTGTGGAAAAAATTAATTCACCACCAACCGAAGAAAAAATTTCCATAGAAGAAGCCAAAAAAGTAAGAGTTAATCTCACCACATCTCTCTACTTATTTTTTTATTTCCCATAAAAACATATCGTTTTTACTATTATTTTATATCTTGTTGTTTTTACTATTGTTTTATATCTTGTTATCAAACGGAGCTTAAGAACACAAAATAAGAGAAGTAAATCTGGACCACTATATTTTCAATTTCCCTCTTCCGTTTGAAAGCATTGATTGATTAATTAATATAATAATTCGCCTTTTTCCTTATCTTCCATCAAACCTCAAAAGGAAGGAGTAAAGATGTCAATCTGTGATGAAGGTTTAATGAAACCTGTTTGTTCAACGTTTCTGAGAGACAGGAGAGAGGGGGCAAAGTAGAGGAGAGTTTTGTGCTCATTACGACGTAGTAGGGTAGGATAAATTTTGGTAGCTTTTATTTGCATTTCACAAAATACTTGGTAACACTCTATTTTTTTTGTTGCCCGGCCCGATGACAAGCAAATAAATGCATGTTACTCAGCTGATGACAAGTGAGTATATGCCTACATACTCGCCCGATGACAAGCGAGTAAAGCATTTTCAATCTTTTACTCGCATGTCATCGGACAATCTTTTACTCGCTTGTCATCAGGCTAATGAATAAGTGGAGTGTTTTCAAATGTTTTGTGATGTGCAAATAACAACCACTTAAATTTTACCAAACAAAAGAAAGTCTCGCCTGTCTATGAAAAGCCGAAATCTCTAACAGGTAAATGTTAGCTTCGATTCAAAATCATCTTCGAAAAATTATTTTAACATATAATTAAATACTTTTTTAATATTGTAATTAATTATCATTTATTGATACTAGACATTCAGCACGCGTGATTTGTGTTCAGGCTTTTTTTTATTAGTTATTTACGCATACATATAAGTTGTAATATAAAATATTTAATAAAAGAAAAGGCAGCGAAACAGAAATGTGCTTTCTATTTTACTACAGATCTTTCAGATTCGAGTCACATTAACATTTTTCATTTAAAAAAGTTAACGCATGGGCAAAATAGGAAGAACATCTGAAATTCGGTATCATAACCAAATTCAAGCGCTTCCAGTTTTTAGATGCTTAGATATTAGAGCACATATAACTACCTTTAATTGAATCACATTTCTATTGTATAAATATCCAGTCGTAACACATGTCAAAGGTACTATAACCTTTTGAAAAGTATCTTTCAATCTCAACTACACAATCTCTTCAATCCTTTTATATTTGTAGGATTCAAAAACCGCCCCTTGTATATATATATATATGTATGTATATAACTATGGAAAATGATAACATGTGCCCTAAGGGCACATGTTAACCATACTATGAACGGAAAGAATAACACTTGGCATGAGAATTTGTGCCTAATTTAATGCATATCATAATTTAGTTCTTTCTATTTATAGGTGCGTAACATATACCCTTATTAGTGATGTAATTCGATGTAGCAATCTCTATGTTAATAAAAACATATACACTTAACCATTACGCCAACAATTTTTATTATTTTAATTTTGCATTTTAGATTACATATGTCTATGCGTAAAAATAAAATGTGCACATTCGTAAAGTGTGCTTGCGCTTCTATTATAAAAGAAAGGAAAGTTTCAATGAGCAAATATTCATAATACGTTTTATAATGCGATTCCATAAATTTTCTAATATTCATAATATGTCTACGTTTTATACTATACGTGCAAAATGACCGTGCGTGCAGGGGATTTGGGCTACCGTAGAGGAGCCAAATCCACCCCAAAGCACATTAGGCACTTGGAGGGGAAGGTTTGTTTTTTGTTGACCAACCTCTCTTATTATCTACTATTGGTATTAAGTGAGTGGCTTTTAGTGATTATTTTTGTTTTCAACTGGAAATGATCAAATTAACCTTCTTTAAATTGAAAATAAATAAATATCACTTTTAATAAATATTGAACCCGTGGCCTTTAACACTGAAAGAGGTACAACTTAATTGACTATTCTTCGAATGTTCTAAAAAAATTGCAACGTGTTCTAATGTATATATATATATATTGCTCTAATTTTTTATTTAAGATGAAAAGAATCTAAATATTTTTAATGGTTTTTTTTTCCACCATAATAATAAAGTCATATCCCTTGCTAACACCCAAATTAACTGACTTATTGATCTTTACAAATTAATAGACGATAAAAAAAAAATTGTTTAAAATAGATTAACAACCCTTTTAAGAAGAGCCTACAACAGTTGTTTCATAGTTTATTAAATTTGGATACCCACTCCAAGCCTCATACATTGGTTTAACCGTTGAGATCTTTACAGATTAAGAAAATGTTTAAAAAATACTGCCCGGCCATTTAATTAAGAAGACTTCGAAGCACTAAAATTCAATTAAGAAAATGTCATCCACTTGTTTATTAAATTACAATTCCTACTAATCCGGCCTAGTAACAATCTATACTATTGTATAAAGTAAGCATCAATTTCAACCGTTTCAAGGCTTTCTGATAATTTTAATATTAAATTTTACTCATATTTTCATATAAATTATGCTTGGAACACAATTCTACCCTTACTACTAAACAATCTAAACACATCCTTAACCACTAAGATCTATTAGGTTTTGTTAATTAGTTTTTTCTGCAAAATTATACATATATATGCAAATTGCACACGCGTCATATATATATATATATATATATTTGTACTTACACGGAGTGTAGTAATTAAGGCACTCCAACCCTCATGGATTGGTTTGACAATTTTGAGACATGATAATCCATGTGAATAGACTCAATCATGTTCCAACCCCGCTTGATGAAAGTTAGGTCATATATATAACAAATGTTTTTTGAATCACTTAGTTTTGGTGCGTATGGATAGCCTTCCTTTGAATCACTTAGTCTCAAGTACATTTCGATCATTCCCTCTCAAGTTTGTCAAAGACCAACTATCCACGTGTACTTTTGCCAAATTACTTGCTTTTGTTGTTGCTTCTTACAAAATTTTCAAACTTTCAGCGGTCCTCGCAACAATTGTACATCAAAAGATGTTTAGTTCCAAAGGCAATTTAAGGTTACAATATTATATATATTAAGATCCGAATAAAGAAGAAAATGTGTGGCACAAAATTATTTTTAAGAGTAAATATCACATTTGGTCACTAAACTATTAAGAAACTTTAAAAATGGTCACCCAACTAAGATTGGTACCATCTGACCCATTAATACAATAGTTTGGTTCCAATTCAGTCACCATGTTAAAACCCTCCGTTAAAACATAATGGGAGTTGGCCATGTGACACTCACATGACCAACTCTAGGGGCATTTTCGTCCATCTACCTTCCAACAAGAGAGAGGTTTCTTCCCTCCATAATTTCCCTCCTAAAAAACAGACCTAAAGCTCTGTATATAAACAGAGCCTCGAAAAAAAAGAAACACCAAGAAGAGAGAAGAAAGAGATGAAAACAGAAGAAGAAAACAAATGCCATGACTCTATATTGTTTCTGTGGAAAAGTGGCTGGACATTATACCTCAAGACCTCCACAAAATCCTAGAAGAAGGGTTCCTATGATGCCCAGAATAGGTAATGAGTTAGAAATGCTACATTTGATAAAGTTAGATACAAAGCAAGTACTGAAGCATAATATATTATATGTGTGTTTCTGTGCAGATTGGTTGTGGGTTTTTTATATGGGATGATATGTATTTGTGGGTTACTGAAGGAGGACGATGTAAGAGAGGGAACAAAATGAAAGTGTGCTGGGGATATATTATTTTTGTTGCAATAATCTGGCTTTTTTCAAGTCAACTAACAAAAGAAGAAGGAATTGTAAAAGGCTTGTGCAAGTGTTCAACGTAGTGTTTTGTGCTTGATGAAGATATATAACACATTATGATGAAATGTAATGCTTTTTGTTCAATGACAATGAAATGCTTTTCGTTGAATGAAATGTGCAATTAGACCTTATAATTACATATGGGATATATTCATATTCCAAATGGAAGGAACAAGGACTGTGTGTTTATATACGTCGTACTTACATCCCTAAAAAATCAGCCAATATTTTTAGACGTACCTACTAATCACATCCCCAAAACATCAACCATTCATAACCATTATCTAAAAAAAAGGTAGTAACTGCAACATATCACCAAAAAGCTGGTGCATTTTGACTACATTGTGCTTGTGATCCACCTTCAATTTTTTTAAAGAAAAATTATTATTTTATCCGGATAATTGGTGTTTTTATTTCCTTATGTGAAAAGTGTTTTAAGTGACTTAATATACTTCCTCCGTCAAAATTGCTGGTACCTTTTGGGAAATCAAAAAATAAAAACTTTATTAAGGGACTAAACACATTTTATTGGACTTTTCGCTTAATTTTACGGTTGACTTTCCTTTTTATCCTTTTCTTTATTCAAAACTTTTTCTTGAAAAGTGAAAGTACAAAAGGGCAAAATAGGTATATATTTATCTTTTATGGAAAGTGGACATTTATTTTGGAACATCTAAAAATAGAAAGAGGGACCATCAATTTATGACCGAGGGAGTATCTATTTGCTTTTCCTTTATTTTGAGCCATTGGATGAGTTTGATCTTGGTCTTTAATTGTCTCATAAATATATGCATCTCTTTCTCTTGTCTTTCCCTAGACACAACACATAGCAGCCACATACACACACAAGCCTTCTTTCTTCTCTCTCTCTTTCTCTCTATCTCTCTCTCTCTTGTTTCTCCCTAGATCTTTGAAGAACTAAAGTTCTTTTGTGCTTTTCTTTTGTGTTTTTCTAGAGATCGGAGTAGTAATCGATTCAATACACTTTGAGAGGGTATTTTACTGATTTTTATAAAAGCTATTTGTGAAATTCTTGTCGAGTTGGATTCAAAATTTTAGGGATTTTCGAAGTTAAAGATCTGTGATTATATTGATTTTTTGGCTGTGTGTATCTCGGTTCTGCTATATATGTTTTGATCTGTTGTGCGTGTACCTATTCCGAATCTGAGTATCTTTCCGAAATATGCTGTGTATCCCATTTTGGATCTGTCGTGACCTATTGTGAGTTTTTTGGATCGATTTTGTACACTCGTGGTGCTGAGATTTTCAGATTGATTTTGTGGTTAATTTCTTCATGAATCAGTTATTATCTTTCTAAAATCAAAATCTCATTGCTATTGTTTTTCTAATTCTGTTGTTGATTAATTTGTATTCAAGACTTCTTGTTAATTTGTTTTTGTGCTATAAAAATTTGTTTGTGCCGAATTTGATTTGATAATAATTAATTATAACTATGAATCTGATTTTGTTATTGAAATCTTTTGGAATAAGTTGGATTATAATATTATTAGTTAAAATCTGATAATATTAATGCTGAATCTGTCTTGTTGAGACTGTTAAATCTGTGCTTTCATTGTTATATTTGTTGCTGTGTATTTGCTGTTAATCTGTTGATTATTGATGAGATCTACAAAGTGTTATTGCTATGTAATTGAATCTGTATTGGATATGAATTAGGATTTGGATAATAGTTTATATAAAACCTTATTGATTTTGTTGTTATTATGGTGAATCTGGTTTTGCTATTTGAATCCGTTGAGCTTTATCTGTATTGGTGTTACGACCTATATCCCTGGTTATATGATTGAAGAGACTGGGTGAAGGATGGTTTGTGCTTTGTCTTCGCTGGTAAACTGGAGGTTTGCGTAGGACTGGATGTAAACACGTGTTTTGTTTTAATTCTTTTTTGTAATCTTTAATTCATATAGTGGAGTTAGGTTGTGAGGCTGGGAGCCTCCGTGGATTTTTCCTATCCCCATTGGCTAGGTTTTTACCACGTAAATACCATGTTCTTGTGTGTTTGTTCTTTATTCTGTTCATACGGCTTATCTATTTTAAAACAGTAATAACAGGATTGTAAAAATTAAAGTTAGTATACTTTTTCTTAAAAGTTTATTTCAAAAATAAAGTCAAACATTTTATTTGAAATATTTTTTATAAAATCAGATTGAGTGGGTTTTACAAAAAAATACAAGGAATCCATCACACACACACATATATATAGTGGTTAAGAAAGAAACATTTTCTTTGCAAACTCGCATATAACGTATACTCGATATTAAATGGAACCCTATGGCACAATTAATGTATTTTCATCTACTAAACCTCGAGCCATAATCTCGTAAATCTTACCACTATCCAAGCGTATAACCGGGTCTGCATTTCGTAGCCTTTCACCCACGCGGCAATAGGGCCTCTCGTTATTTTTCGAGCACAGTTCCAGGTCTTGCACCCAGAAGACTATGTCCCAACTTCCGTCCCAATCGTAAGAGACCAACCTGAGACCAATCATGGACTAGTGCCATCGTATAATCCAAACAATATATCAACTGGCTCATTTAAGTAGTCATTGTGCCATATACATAGTTTATATTTACCATAAGAAACATCATTTGTATAACAAACAAGGGAAATCTCATACCAAACCTTTTAATCAATTTAATAACTCACAAACATGGATTTTGTAGAGTAAAACCGCCACTTGAACCCTTAGGAGTAATCGTTAAGCTTTACGGCAAGAATTATTAACAATAAAGTGGGTTCTGAGTGTGTTTTGTGCAAAATCAAAAGAGTAGCCTTAATTTCTTGTCAAACATGTATTTTAATATATATGTAGGCTATTCGGACCATCAATCTCAACATCAAAGCAAGGTATTAAGATATACTCAAAAAACCCTTTTTGGAAGGCTAGGTTTTTTATATAAACAAGTAGTAAAATCATGATCAAATGATAATAAGTTGTAAAATAGGTTTTAGTATTAGATTCCCACCTCTAAGGGCTTTATTTTCGAGTTGGAAGGGTTGAATCGAGCCAATCGTTGCCAAGCCGCAAAATCCCTATATACATGTTTAGAGCTTTCACAATGGAGGGAGAGAGAATGATAGAGATGAAGATGATGATTACGAGCACTTGTTTCGGCGATGAAGGATGAGATAAAAATATCTTCCGAAACCTTCACAAGGAAGCTCTCATCCCTCTCTAACCTCTCTGTGGTGTCTATCTTGAAAATGAGGGAGGAGGAGATTTAAAATGGTGAGAAATGGGTTAAATGGGGTCAAAAACCAACCTCCAGGTGCCATGATCGATCATGAAGTCATCTGCCAGCACTAGCATTTTGGATCTGAAGCATTATTCGTAATTCTATTATAACATTTCACTCAGAACTCCAATTTGGGTGATCTTTATATTCATAGAAATCTAATTCAAAGATCAATAACTTCACAAGAGTAAGTTTTCCCAAATTCTGGATGAATAATTTCCAGAAATTCGTCGAAAATAGCGCTCTGCCACGACATTACCAAACAATCAGATTTTGCTAACCGACTTACTTTGCACGTTGTTTTGACCAACAAGGAGCCTGAATTGGCTTTTGGTCAAAACACAAAAGTTGTAGGATGCATAAAGCCTAGACATAAGCACAAACAAGGACTTAATTGAATAAGAAATGAAGAAGTTATGATATCTCAAAGTTAGCTAAAATTTAGTAATCGCGTAAAGTGAAAAACGTGATTAACATCGTGTTTCAATTCGGACACCCGAACTACAAAATGATTTTCAAATTAAATTTAATTTTTTAATAGAAATCTCTAATGTGACTAATGCTAATAAGTTTTGGATCACCAAAGGTTACGAACCCAATGAATACCGTGAGATTCATTCCCTCCCTTAACTGGCTGCTTAAGAAGAGAATTAGCTCGAAAAGGATGTCAGAAACACGGGGTGTTACAATATGCAAATGGGTACATGTCATTTTGTTGCATCAATACCCAGTGCACTGAATAATTGACCTAAAAAGGCCTTTCAAAAAACAGCCTTCAACTCAATGAAGGGCCTACAACCCTTTTTAAACACCCTCATATAATGGCCCAGACAATAGTACATCCTTTTGATTTAAAAAACACCTTCACCCTTTTTCTTTTGTTCATGTACTATTATTGTGAATTAGGCATTACTCTTTTTATTTTTATATTCTTTATGCACGTAAGACCAAAAATCTACTTTGCTTACTGTTCCTGGTGAAGCTATAATTGTGTGTCTGTGTGTTTTCTGTTTGTTCTAAAATTAAAAGATGTCCATTTTGTGGAAATTACCAAACTTTGTCTTCATTCTTAATCTATCTCCCTTAAGATGACTGCCATGCATATCTAGATTAGACATAAAAGAAAGTAGTGTTGATCCTTTTGTGCATCCAATCTGGATCACATTTTTGTTCTTCTTACATCTTACAATGTGT